>MU720190.1:0-12532 GCA_026770625.1 Nicotiana glauca | reverse complement strand
TTCCAACAAATGATGATCTTCCGAGGGGATGCCCTCCAGCGCTCAGGGTTGATTGCAAAAGAAGCCTTGAGCATTTGTGGGATCTTCCTTAAGTAGCATATAGGTGTTGCCTTATTAAAAACCTTGCCGATAAAACCCTCTTTGAGACAAAAGTCAATCGAAGGAAAAGAGTGCAACGGATGCTTTAAAACCTTAAGATCATCGAGCTGGGTAGCGCTTTGACTGCTTTGATCGGGCCCCTATATAAGGGTTAGTGTGAAAAATAGAAAATAAAAAGGGAGATGGTCGTACCTTAGTATGGGATGTGTCGGTGATATTCCGAGGTTCGATATGTCCCTATTATTTGTAATAAGGACACGGTACGGTACTCTGTCTTGTTTAATCGGTCTTAACCGAAGATATATTTTATTAACCTTTGGCTCTTTCGAGAGTGGAGATATTGGTGCCGGTGCCATGTCATGCACCACGAATATTTCCCTTTTCGCGTGTTCTTCCCCGTAGACGGTTTTAATATCATCATTTGTTGGAAATTTCATCATTTGGTGGAGGTTGAAGGGTGGATGATACTGCTCTCATATAGTGTATCCACAGTCATCCGAACAAGGCGTTGTACCTCAATTCTCCTTTGATGACATGAAATTTGACATTTTAGGTCGTGCCGACCACACTGATTGGGAGGATGATTTCTCCTTTTGTTCTTTCACTTGCCATGTTGAATCCATTGAGGACTCGAGTGGCGGGCACAATTTGGTCTAGCAGTCCGAGCTGCTCTATTACCCTCGACTTGATAATATTGGTCGAGCTACCTAGATCCACGAGTACACGTTTTATTTGAAATGTATTCACAACGAAAGAGATTACCAGTGCATCATTATGAGTTTGATACAAGGTCTCTGAGTCCTCTTCACTGAATGTGAGGGCATCTTCGGGTACGTTTCCCTGGGTTCGCTTTTCTCTGGTGATGGATATTTTTGTCCTTCTCATCACGGGTTCTTAGGGAGCGTCGACGCCTCCCAATATCATATGGATAACATGTTGTGGCTCATTCGTTTTGTTCTTCTTGGCTGTCTCTCTTTCTCGGAAATAATTTTTGGCCCGGTCACTTAAGAATTCTTAGATGTGACCTTTATTGAGTAGCCTGGCTACTTCCTCTCGGAGCTGGTGGCAATCTTCGGTCCTATGGCCGTGTGTATTATGAAATTCACATACTAAGTTATGATTCCTTTGGGAAGGATCCGACTATATAGGGTTGGGCCATCTGGTGTATCTAATTTTGTAGATGGCGAACACAATATCCGACATCGACATTGAAGTTGTATTCTGGTAAGCGCGGTGCCCCTGTTGGCCCGTGTTTCCATAGAATTCGTTTCTGTTAATGAGTCCCTGAGGATTCTATCCTCAGTTGATCAATTGATCATTGCAAGGTGGGTTACGCCTTGGGGCGTTCCACCTGTCTTTGGTGTATGGCTGATATCTTTCCTTATTTGTCTTCGGCTCCTTCGTCAGAAGCCTACTCGGGTATATTGAGCCTGAGGGGGCTCCTAGTTGATCATCCTCGACCCTGATCTTTGATTGATATCAGTTGTGGATGTCCGTCCAGGTTACGGAGGAATACTCGATTAGATTCTCTTTTAGTTGCCTTGAAGCGACTAAGCTCCGTTCATTCAGGCCTTGAGTGAAGGCCTGCAATGCCCAGTCGTCAGAGACAGGTGGTAGTTCCATTCATTCCATTTGGAAGCGAGATACGAACTCTCGCAGCATTTTGTTCTCCCTCTGCTTAATCTTGAACACGTCGGATTTCCTCGTTGCTACTTTGATGGCACTGGCATGTGCCATTGTGAAGGAGTCTGGCAGCATGACAAACGAGTCTATGGAATTGGGAGCTAGGTTGTGACACCACATCATGGCCCTTTCGAGAGTGTTTCCCCGAACTTCTTCAATAAGACAGACTCGATCTCGTTGTCTTTGATGTCGTTGCCCTTCACTGCACACGTGTAGGCAGTAACGTGCTCATTAGGGTCCGATGTCCCATTGTACTTTGGGAGTTCTAACATTCTAAACTTCTTTGGAATGGGTTTCGGAGTCGCTTCCGCTGGGAACGGCCTTTGCACGAACTTCTTTGAATTTACACCTTTCAGGACCGGGGGTGCGCTTGGAATTTGGTCGAACCTAGAGTTGTAGGTCTCGAATATTTTATCATTGGATGCTATCATTTTCTCCCCGGTTCAATCCTTTTGGTGAGGTCCTCAAGCATTTTTACGATAGTAGGATCGTCTATCGACCCATTATTACTCGATATCTTCTGTACCTATTCGGCCGGGGGAGCCGTTCCCGGTGCTACTGTGCTAGGAGTTTTTGGGTGGCTTTGCAGCTGAGCGATAGCCAGCCATTGTGCCTGCAACATTTCAAAAATAACATGGAGTCTAACCTCCTGTTCTTCCCTGATTGGGCTTTTCTGAGCTCCTTGTGGGTCTTCTTGGTGTACGCTTCTGTGGGTGCGTGAGGTTTCATCGACCTGCTGTGCATTACGCAAACCCACATCCACTGGAATCAGTCTTGGTGCATTCTTGAGGTTACGTGGTGGCGCACCAATAATGGGAACAGCCATACCATTTTCTCCGTGGTTTTCAAGGTTGTCGTTTTTCAACTCTATTTACTGAGCCAGACATTTTGACCTGTAATCAAAGATCTTGGATAAGAAAAAGTGTGAAAGATAACTTGCGTTGTCTAATGAAACCAGCAATAAAATAATCACTATTATTTTTAGCGCCACGGTGGGCGCCAAACTATTTACCATGAAAATGGTAATAACAATTAAATTTGTTGATGGGACTCTAAAAATACGTGATCTATTTTTATGCTAGTTGTTAACCGGTTGATGCTGGATATGTGAGACTTAATGACAAAATAGAGTTAAGGAGAAAGCTATAATCAAACTAATAGGTTAGTTATTTGTGGCCTCGAGTTAGTCGATTTTGGGCCTCAAGGTCAATTTCGAAGCTCGAGCTCGAGCTATCGTAGGCAAATCGGGGTAGGGCTAACAGTTACGAAATAATTGAGGGAGGCTCTTTATGGCCAATGATAAGCAATAAATGAAGAACAAGTACAAAGATAATGAATAAGAGCAATAATATCGAGAGAGTATGTTGGAGAGAGAGAAGAGAGATAGTTCTTATATATTTCGTGTAGAACAATTGAAACAACAACAGTCCCTTACAAAATGACAAGGATCCCCTTTATATAGAAGGGGAATACTTATACGGTACAAAATACATTAATTGTAAAGATATGGAGATGGGACACCTAGATGTGACACCCTGATTCGGGTTCAGAGTAGGTCGTCTAGGCTTTGTCAGACATAGCCGTGTGTCTTGGGAATTCTGTGTTTTTACCCCTACCACGGTCAATATTGCCTCTAGGCTGGGCGTCGACGAGCCTCGAAGAAGAAGACTCGATCGCAACTTTGTAGCCTCGAGCTTCAAGATGATCTTCCAAAATGCCTTAATGACGAGAAATTGGACCCTCCGATTTGTCCGTATACACAGGACCTAGGAAAGGAAGAAACATGGGAGTTAGTAGAGCAAAACAACATGCAACAAAAGGTGCAACGACCACGTCCAAGGAAGAGAAGTTACCTACGAAGAGGAAAGCCAGTCTAAACTTCTTAAAGAAGCTCGGCCAATAGCGAATCCCTACAGCATAAGGCAAAATCTGCTCGACCTAGTCGAGGATGCGCACGACTAGAGAAGGAGGTTGGTTTTTTGCTTCAAGGAAGGAAAAATCATTTGACTAGCTCGAAATAAGTGAAGAGATGCAAAAGGCAAAAAAAAAAAGAAATACTGGGCACTTACGTGTATAATTCCAAGTCTCAAGGAAACCATCGACATTAACCACAATATTCTTAGTCCTAACATAAAATAAATAAATCCAGAAGTGGCGATTGGCCTTGTCATCCATCTTCACCATCAAGCACTTATCTCCATGGTGGCGAAGGTTCAACATCATCTCCTAATAAAAGCTAGGGGAAAATAGGTGCACCAAATCCTGCACCATCACTTCTATCTCGGTGAGCTCGGCAATTTGGTCAACATCTTAATGACTTTATAGAGGTAAGAGGTGAGCTAAGCTAGAAAAATATCGTATTGGTTGCAGAACTCCTACACCAGTGAAAGAAGCGAAAATGAGTAACCAATAATGAATGGGTAAGCGTATAGAGCACAGTACCTAGGGCGATGAACATGCATTTTGTCCCCTCTAGTAGGAACCAGTTCGATGTGGTTGGGGAGGCTGAACTTGGCTTTAAATTCTGCCAATTGTTTGGACGCCATCGTCGATAGGAATTTCCTAGAGGTCATGCCCGACGATTGATGGAGATCGGACCTGGCTTTGGGGTTGTGGGGAAGTATCTCCTCCACCGATGGAAAAGCTTCATACTCAATAATGGCAGCAGCATTCTCCCCATAAGTAGGAAACACAACCGCCAATGGAGCGACGTGACTCCCTTCACCAACATCAGATAATAAGTGTGATATGTTTCCAAGAGAGTGAAGAAGAGTATTAGAAAAACAATTTAGGATATGAAAGAGAGCACAAATACAGAGAAGAGAAGTTGAGAGAGAGATTTTAAATTCTCGAAAGTTTGGAAGAGTAAAAATTTCAAAATTCGGATTTGTCTATCTATATTTATAGAGATTTATAGTTCATCATAATTAGCACCAGAATCAAAACGGCAGATCCCATAAAATGTAACACACAAATAGATGCAATGCATCGAGAATAAGCATCATCATGACGTCATGATGTCATCCCCTTTCTTGGATCAGATGGATCCAACAAATCACCCGAAAAATTTAAGGGATTTGAAATATGCAGCCCACGAAGAGCTACGTCGCCTTCTCGTTGTAGCGACTATGACCCATGCTATCTATTCAACAAGCTCGACCATGAACGGTATTATCTGCTCATCAAACTTGCCCACAAGGACGGCCTCAATAAGTATAGTGACTAACTATATGAGCCAAAAATTATTTTAATTATTTCTATCCCATATAAGAATTAAAAAGAGGTTTCAAAGGCTGCCACATTTCGCCAGTGTAACTTCGATAAAAGGCATAGTCGAGGTCGAAGTGATCTAACAAGAAATGAAAGGCGGGGTCAAGGAGTCAATAAAGATCAAGGTCGAGGACGATCACTCTTCTTGCACAAAAAAATAATAGCTAGTTTTAGGATAAGACTTCAAAGAAAATATTCTAGTGCATATTCTATGGATTTGCATTGTTTGGGTTTTATGAAATATGTTCCCTTATAAATAGAAAGACACATAGGTATAGGGGACACTAAAACTCACTTGTAACTTGTAAGACAACACATTGACATTATCTGCAAATTCTTGCTTTATTATACACATACAAAATATATCTTTTTTTTTTAGATTCTTATCTAACTTTTCTCTCACGATCCAAAGAGAACTCGAATATCCAAAGGCTCATCAATCATTCATCACTGTCAGAAAAAATACCAAAGAATTTCATTTTTTTTTCAAGTGACTCAAATGCTTTTATTTATTTAAATGTCATTCATTGATATTTATTGTGATTTAATACTACCTCCTTCATTCTAGGATCATTGAATATAGCCATATTGGTACTTTTATTGCCACTTAGATAATAACCATATTATCTTGCCACAAAATCGATTAAGACATCTTTGGATATTAACATTGGGTAAGATTAACTCTACTTTATTAATACATCTAATTATTTAAACCTAGATCTAAACTTTGGATCAAACAATGATATAATCGGGGACGTAAAGAAGAGTATAAGGGGTCGTTTGGTAGGATGTATAAGAACAATACTGAATAGGGTGTATTGAAAATGCAGGGATTATTAATGCATGGGTTAGTAATGCAAGCATTAGTTATGTAGACATTATTTTTTATACGTTATTTGGTGTGGTGTATTAAAATTAAAATGTATTGCACAATTTTTATAAAAAAAATAGTTGTTTATAAAAATGCCCTCTATATTCTTTAGCTTTAAGGGACTTTAAGGACAATATTATCTTTAATCATTCTAATGCATGCATTAATAGCCTTGGTATTTGTAATCGCTTGATCAGTCGTTTTGAGAATTAGCATCCTGTTTGGAAACTTAAGGTCTCGAGTAGCTTCGTATTATGTGTTATGACTTTTGTGTGTAGTCGAGTTCGAATTACGGATGATTCAGGGTCAATTTGTAAGAAGGATTCTTGTTTTAGAAGCTTAAGCGATAAGCGTTGACTGGATTTTTGACTTTTGTGTAGACCACTATGAAATGGCATTTTGATAATTTCAATAGCTTTGTATGGGATTTTGGACTTAGGCGTATCCGAATCTGGATTTGGAGGTCTGTAGAGTAAATTAAAGCATTTCGACGAAAATTAGAAAGCTGAAGTTTTGGAAGGTTAAGAGGTTTGACTACGATTTGATGGTTGATATCAAGCTCAGATTGCGATTTCGAGAATTGGATTAGCTCCGTTATATCATTTGGGACTTGCATACAAAATTCAACATTATTTTTGGTTGATTTGATATCTTTCGGCACGCGTTTTGGAAGTAGGAAGATTTGAAAGTTCATAAATTCGATTCGAGGTGTGATTCATAGTTTCGAAATTATTTGATGTTATTTTAATCCTTGAGTAGTTCCGCTATATGTTAGAAAACTTGTTTGTATATTCGGACGAGGTCCCGAGTGGCTCGGATGAGTTTTGAATGAGGTTTGGATCATTTTTGAAATTTTTTGTTAAGGCTGTTAGGCAGTGTTCTGGTGTATCCGCATCTACGGAGGGTTGATCGTAGTTGCAGAGCCACTTATTCAAGGTTTCTGTCGATTCTATAATGTTGAGGCCTGAGAGGAAGCTTCATTTTTTGTCGCATATGTGATGGCCGTTTTTGCGACATAGTGATCGCATATGTGAAGTTGTCCGCTTTTGTGGCTATTTGTGCGCATCTGCGGAGTCGCATGTGCGACTCATTCTTGTGCAGGTGCGGCCAATGAGATGGCTATTTGGGTTCATAATTGCGAACTTTTTCTCATAAATGCGAGGCTGCAGATGCAGCATTCTATTCGCAAATGTGAAAAACCTGGGCAGAATCACATATATTCGTGGGTTTGGTATTTTTGTTTATTTTTGGGTTCTAAGCCTCAATTTTGAGCGATTGTGGAGGGGTTCTGCATGAGTTTGATTTTGGTAAGTGTTCTCTATCCGGAAATAATTACATTTGATGATTTCATATTTTTTTATATCATTAAATCAGTGAATTTAATGGAAGAAAATATGAAATTTTGTCAAATCTTTCAAAAATATAAAATGATGACTTGAAGGACGAATTGATGTCATAAATTGATAATTTAGTATGATTGAACTCGTATAGGAATGGGTGTTTGGATTTTATGAATTTATCGGGTTCCGAGGTGCGGGCTCGGAGGTTGATTTTTTAGTTTTAATTAAAGATCGAAACTTTATTATCTAGAATTGTTTGCTATAAGTTTTATTTATGATTTGAAGTTATTTTGGCTAGATTTGAGTCATCCGGAGGGTGTTTCACTCTAAAAGGTTATTTTATAGTATCGGTCTAGCTGCTTTGAGATAAGTATCTTACCTAACTTTGTGTGAAAAAACTATCCCCTTAGGATTTGAGTCATTTCTGCTAATTGTGTCATGTGAAGGTCATGTACGCGAGGTGACGAGTACGTGCTTGGGTTATTTGTGGAAATTTGATTGTTTAGGGTTCTTAGGTTCTTATGTTTATTAGATATGAAGTTGTTTTGTTATGTTAAATTTCCCATGTACTAAATTCACCCTTACGTGTCTTATTTGGAAAAAATTGCTTCATGTTCTGCCCTTATTACCGGTTAAACTCTTATGTGCCTTACCTGAACTTGTTGCCTCTTTTATTATCATGTTATTCCTTCCGTAATTTTCTTAACCTTAATTGAAGTTATTATTATCTCTTCCGTACTTGCTTAACCTTAATTGAAGTTATTAGTATTTTTTCTGAAATTTGCTTTTCCTTAATTGAAATTACTATTATCTCTTTTGTAATTTGATTAACCTTAGTTGAAGTTATTATAATCTCTTCCGTACTAGCTTAACCTTAATTGAAGTTATTAGTATCTCTTCCGTAATTTGCTTAACCGTAATTGAAATTAGTATCACCTCTTCTGTTATTGCTTAGCCTTAATTGAAGTTTGTTATTCTTTTCATTGTTGACGTATTCTTATTTGGGGTCATTGATTCATGCTATCTCTCCTGTCGTCAAATTCTATTTTTTGTGGAATCATTGTTACACATTATCTCTCCCTTGTTGATACCATTATTACATGCTGTGTCTTTCTTTCTGAGCTTGTTCTTCCGTTTCTTTATGTTCTGAAGTTCTTGTGATGATTTACTTGTCGTATTCTTGTGTTATTATTGTTGTTGTTGTACGTAGTGGTTGACCCGTGGGCTCTTTATTGTGAAATTATGTTATTATTTTGTTTCTATACAAATTATGATTTTGGGCAATTGAGGTGTGATTGTGATATGTTATGATATTCATACGCATGTGGTGGTATAAAGTCTAGGTGTTGAAACTAATGCGGTGAGATTAGGTGGGCTTGATACGCGTGGCTAGTAGGGGAACTACTAGAAGCCATTTGGTGTGATAAGGTGAGTTAAAATGTGGGATGCTATTTCGAGAAAAATGATTTTAAAAACTAAATGTAAAGGCTCTCATGATGATATAAGGAAAGATTGTTATTCATTTTGTGATTTAAGACTATGAGGCGGTACCTCGGTAGTGACGCTTGTTGACATTTTCCCATTCTTTTGTACTTGTCTTTGATCATTGTTTACTTAGCATACTATTAATTATCTTTTTCAGTATTGCACTATTTGCTTAGTTCTGCGTAGCTAATCTTGTTGTACTATTCGCTGTTTCGATTTCATTACTGTCTTTATTACACTCTACATTTTGTGATGATCGTTTCTTATGTGTCATTCATTGTCTCTATTATTGTGGTAGGACACTTGCACAAGCATACACGTAATTTAATCACCCATATCGATTTAAGAAGATGAATCTTGATGTTATTGACCATTTAAATCTACTCTCTTCTACTATCTTTAGGTGTAAGAGTTGTTCTATTGGCACGTGAGTTGTTCGTACGGTCATGAGTCATTATTATTGTTGGCACGCGAGTGGTCCGGGCAGATATTAGATATTGTCACTCTCTTGGCACGTGAGTCATCCGTGCAGTTATGAATTGTAATGTGGGCACAAGATGCCAAATGATTAGGGTTCATGAATTAGGACTCGCGATATGTGATTATGAGGTTTGATACCTCTTGAAAATTCTTGAATAAATATAGTGTGCAAGCGGTTGTTCTTATTGAATTGTTACTGGTTTTTCCTTTATTTGGTTTCACCGGACTTAGACTGTGTTCAGCTTACTCCATAACATTATTACATGTTTGTTTCCTGTTAAAAATTGTTGTTACTAGTATATCATTGCAAGTATTATTTTGTATTTCTTACCATGCTTAGCTTTATATTAACATTGTTTCTCTGTTAGTTCATTTTCATACTTGTTCAAGTTGTTTAGTATAGTAGGTGTCTTGATTGTCTCTCGTCACTACTCCACCGAGGTTAGCTTGATACTTACTGGGTACCGTTGTGGTATTATTATGCTATGCTTCATCATATTTTTGTGTAGATCCAGGTACTTTGGAGTTGGTTTTTCACTAGCTAGTTGTTTCGGTTTACTATGGAGACTCAAGGTAAACCTTCTGTCGCATATGCAGGTCTTAGAGTCACCTTCTGAAATTTCATCTTGTACTATTTTATTTCTCTTCCGAAACAATTGTATTTAGGAATTTTCTAGAAAACTGAGTAGAGCTTATGACTTGTACTATCGGTTTTGGGATTGTTTGTTTTGTATAGAAACTCCTACTTTTAATATATAGTTGTTGGTTAAATTTTTTCACTTAATTTAGTAAGTGTTAGGCTTACCTAGTCCCTAAGACTATGTGCCATCATTGCATTTTACGGAGGAAAAAACTAGGGTCATGACAAGTTGGTATCACTGCTCTAGGTTCATAGGTGCTACGAGTCATTAACGAGTTTAGTGGAATCTTGCGGATCAGTACGAAGATGAATGTACTTATCTTCAAGAGGCTATGGAACTATTAGGACAATTTCAATTCTTTTATTCCTATCGTTCGAGTTTATTGATCTTAGAGTGTGAATCTTTATCATTCTATTATCTGACAAATGTTGAGGACACGAGTTGTAGTTACCGACGATGCTGCCCCCAAAGTCGGTGTTTCTAGGGGATAGGGTAGAGGCAAAGGTTGAGAAGGAGCATGTACTCCAGCTAGAGCACCTGTTAGAGTAGCTGTTGAGGAGCCACCCGTAGCTCCGATTGGGAGACAAGCACTGGAGGCGCCTATTGCTACCCCGGGACTTTAGGAGGCGTTAGCGCAATTCCTAAGCATGTTTGTCACATTGGCTCAGGCGGGGTTGATTCTGGTTGCACTGGCCACTTCATAGACCGGGGAGGAGCTTAGACTCTCACCGCGCGTACTCCATAGAAGTGAGCCCATGTTGGTTAGGTTTTAGGTATCGTGCCGACTCATCCTGTTATCCCAGTTCAGCCCATGGTTAGGGCTGCAACATCTGAGGAGGAACAGCTCAGACTTGCGAGGTTCAAGAAGTATCACCCTCCTACTTTTAGTAGTTTAGCTTCAGAGGATGCACGTGGTTTTCTAGAGGAGTGCCACCGCATTCTCTGCACTATGGGTATTGCGGAAATGAGTTGGGTTATTTTTAATACATTTCATCTTAAGTGAGCGGCATATCAGTGGTGGCTAGCGTATGAGTTGGGTAGTTCGGTCGATGCAGTTTTGCTTTCATGGGCTCAGTTTTCAAAGATGTTATTGAGAGAGTTTTTTCCCCAAACCCTTAGGGATGCATGGCATGCGAAGTTTGAGAAGCTGCGCCAGGGCATTATGTCAGTGTCATAGTGTGCCGTTAGATTTAGTGATTTGTCCAGACATGCACCTGCTTTGGTTTTTATAGATAGGGAGCGAGTTTGTAGGTTCATTAAGGGGTTCATTCATGATATCCAGTTCAGTATGGCTCGTGAGTTAGAGTCGGATGTTCCATTTTAGTAGGTAGTAGAGATCGCTCATTGATTAGAAGGAATGCATGGTCAGGAGAGAAAGGACAAGAGGGCTAAGAGGCCTCGCAGACCAGGAGGATCTACTAGACCCTATTTTGGAGGTAGGTTACGGCATGGTAGAAGTTTTGTAGGTAAGCCAGTTCAGTTTGCACTTCAGGCTTTGCATGGTGTTTCAGGTACCCAAGGGTCTCAAGAAAAACAGACAACTTCCATAGCCACTCCAGCAGAGAGGTTTCTTTGAGTGTGGAGATACCAACTACATGGTGAGAGATTGTCCCAGGCTTCATACATATGTATCACAGCGGGATATTCAGGCTATGAGTTCTGTGCCAGTTGTTGATATCCCTGCACCTCTAGCTTGGGATGCAGGTCAGGCAAGTAGAGGGCGCCCAAGAAGGGGAGGCCCGGTCCGTTGATGTGCTTTCTACAGTAGGGCTGAGGTCGTTACGTTGGATGATGTTGTACAGGTATGTTTTCAGTTTGTTATAAAGGAGCATCATTCGTATTTTGTTTCGGTTATGCTTATCCGGGCAAGTCCTCCTATGTTGCTTTGCATATGGGTGAGTTTTGTGATTTTTACTATTTTTATGTGTTTACCCTTGTCGGGAGATACTATAGTGGTAGCACGTGTCTATCGTTTTGTTTTGTTCACTATTGAGAGTTATGAGACTAGAAGTGATTTTTTGTTACCCATTACGGTATTTTTTTATGTGATTTTGATGGTTTGATTACAATTTTGGGATTTAGATGTTGGGGTTCAATAAGTGTTGTTATTTTGCTTAGCAGAATTGTATTGGTGAAAGTCACCGGTTGGTATGATGTGTATACTACTTGTGATTCAGAGCTAAGGATGGGATCCTTGTGTTTTCTTGTGAATTAATATGTTTGAACCTAGCTACGGGCCGCGGTGGAGTTATATCGAGATGAGATCCTTGTGATTAATTTGTGTGTTTTAATTCTCCCTTGTGAAATCGATTCCTAGTAGGGTACTAATAGGTAGCGGTCTTTTCGGGCTTGTTTGATAGTTTTCTCATATGGTTCTCTTTGCATAATTAGTTATACTCGTGTTATGCTTATCTGGTTTTGGCTTACGAGCTATGTGCCCAGGTGGCGTTAAATGTGACTGAATGAATCAGGTGAATAGTTATAAGGTCTTCATCTTTCTTACATCGTTTTCAGTATTTTGAAGGTTTGTAAGGACACTTAAACTGGATAAGGTTAATTGTCTGTGTTGTAGTTGATTATGGGCAGCAATTATGGCAAAAGTTATTGCTATAGGCATATTTGTGATGTATTACATTGTGTGGTTGTACCGTG
The DNA here is from genome assembly GCA_026770625.1 of Nicotiana glauca. NCBI lineage: Eukaryota > Viridiplantae > Streptophyta > Magnoliopsida > Solanales > Solanaceae > Nicotiana > Nicotiana glauca. Next base: position 11 of record MU720190.1, on the reverse strand, counting down.
TGGTTGTAGGC
>MU720182.1:5961-35116 GCA_026770625.1 Nicotiana glauca | reverse complement strand
AAACTCCTATTATCAGTCACCAAGCAATCTAGCCACGTCAATCTAGTTTACAAGTTAACACATATTTCTTAGAATTTGAAATTCACAATTATTACCCGAACACATTTAGGTTATCGAGCACAGCCCCTTACTTCTACCCAATTCCGCTTACTAAATTTTAGATTTTGAAAGACATGCATGTGAGTTTCCACCCATTATTTCAAGGATCAAAGTATGAGACTCCCTCCATTAGCTTAAAAATCTGGAAATCAAGGAAAAAGGGTTAGGGATTTTACCTGTAGAAATGGAGATGAAGACACTTGCTTTAAAAATTTTCGGACCCGGTAATTTGAGGAACAATTTTTTTTTGAAGAAGATAGACTTTACTCTCAAGAACCCCTCCTCCTTCTCTCTTATTTTGTTCAGAAGAATGGTTAAAATGTGGGGTTAGGTCATTATATTAGAAAGGGGGTCGGGTTTTAAATTTTAGAAAATAGAAGCCCGGGTGAGATCTGCGGTCCATTCTGCGATCGCAGAATCGAAATGCGATCCGCATATTGGACCGCATAACTAACCCTAATCACTTAACATCTCTGCCTGGGTATGCGGTGGAAATGCGGTCCGCATTTACGGGGCCTTACACTTTATTTGACTCAAAACAAATTTACTATTTTTTTTGTTTTTTAAATAGAAATAAAAGACCCGGTTTTTCGAGCACGACCTTTCAGCACTTCGGGGACGAAGATTTTAAGGTGTGTGGACTAACCAGTCAAAAACTTGAAAATGACCAAAGGAGGTTGTTTATGCAAAGTCATCCTTCCGGCATCACTTTTGGGAACATTCGGTTATTTCGACAAAAACGGCGTCACCCGGCCTATTTATGGCGTAAATTAAAACTTTAAGTTTTTTGGCTATTTTTGCAAAAGGGGAGGTTGGACCCGATGAGGGTTGCCTACGTATCCCACCTCGGGTGAGAATCAAACTAACGTAGTTCTGCCAAATAACAGACTATTTTTCAAAACAAAAATATTTTTTCCTCTTCATTGGCAAATAAACTTTTGCAAAACAAGACTCTTTCTAAGTGACAAATACACTATTTCGGAAAAAATACTCTTTTTGTATTTTTTTTTTCAACTAACTATTTAAAAATAAAACTCTTTAATTTTTCTTTTCTTGACCAACAAAACAAACCATTTTTTGAAAACAAATTTTCTATTCCTTTTTTTTTTATATTTTTTTTTTTGCAAAAATTCGGCAGAGTTTCAACATTTTTTTGACATTGGTTATTTTCCTAAAATAATTAGCTCTCTACACTGCTATTTGTCTCTCTTTTTTCAATTTTCCCAAATACTCCAAAGCCGGTCAGCATGCGGTAAAAAGCATCATTTGCACATGTAAGGCCAATCATATAATAAAATCAGATAATAAATAAAGTCAAATACAACAATTATTCTAAGCTCGAATTCTTGAACCTTGAACGAAGTTCTGGGTTCCGATTTCCGAGCAGAGTCGCCAAAATTGTCACACATCCTTTTTACCTACTACACCCCGTGAAGGTTATAATAAAAGGGAGTTTTTTCAATTAAAGGACAATCGAAATGGGATTCGTTTATTAAGAGATTAAGAGTCGCCACTTGGGAGATTTATGGTGTCCCAAGTCACCAGTTTGAATCCCGAATCGAGGAAAAGGTTTGACTCTATTTCACAATCTGCGAACCAGAAATCCGGATAAGGAATTCGGTTAACCCGGGAGAAGGTGTTAGGCATTTCCGAGTTCCGTGGTTCTAACACGGTCGCTCAACTGTTATATCAGGCTTAGTTATCTAATTTTAATACAATCTTTAACTTATGTGTTTTTTAACTTTAACCCGCTTTTATTATTATTGTTAATGAGAATTGCAACGTCGTGAAAATGTGTCTCGAACCACGTCACATAAATGCACCCGTGGTTGTTGACGCATTTCGACTTCGTTGAGATTTGAATTTGGGTCACATAAATGTGAACCCGAGTTTAAGAAGGTAGATTCAAAAGTGCGCCTAAAGCAACTAACGCGTTATTATCTTTGGGGAAGGACGTGAAATTCGCTAAACGGCCCATCCTCAAGTCTAAGTATTTTTAGTATGAACATCTAAGGAGGGCCCCGCAATTTATGTTTTTTTGTTTAGCGAGGCTCATCTCATTTTGCGATTTTTTAAAGGGCAAACCTAAAGTAATCTATAGTTTTCTACTTAGTTTGTCTCTAAAATAAAGAAAGAGTCCTAGTTAATTAGTATTGTGACATTCGGCCTCAAGTTCAAGTCCGGATTCAAACAAAAGGGAGGAACCTCTTAATTTGAACCCTCTACCTAACTCGAAAGCCCAAAATTACATTATGTTAAACTATACATCGAAACCCTTAAGCCATCAAAACTCGCACCATGATAACAATGAAATACAATTAGAGGAATTAATGATCTAAGCAGAATGTAATGTCAATTAGACATGGATTATCATTAATGGGTTAACTAAGGTACTTCAAACAAAAGGGTGACGCCTACCGATTTGAACCCACAATGTGACATATATAAGACATAGTCCAATTCTAAACCAATTATGAAATTTAACAGAACTGAACCTTTAAATAATTTACCAATTAACAAGACTTATGAGCCATTTTCAAAGTGATTGGAGCATTTCTGAGACAACTACACCTTAACTGCTTTTGAATCATGATTTTTCAATTAACATATGACAATATGAACATCAGTCCCAAACTTAACTCAAAACTAACATCACTAAACACATGATTTATTACTAAACGTTTATCCTGCTTAGACTAAACATGGACAGGGCCTATGCGTTGCCTTTATATCATAAACATGGACAGTTATTAAAACAAACAAGGATCATAAATCTCGAAATCCTTTTCTTGTTTCAACTATATTCTGATTTCAAAGTTACACCTACTAATTTACGATATGGCTAATGAATACTCGCTAGTTTGACAGTCTACAGAATACAGCTCACTCAGTCCAGTTATACAAATTATAACAGGTTCTAGAGAACTAAAAAAAGCAAATTAAAAGTGTACTTAAACGAATATAGGCCAACTATAATTTATTCAACTATGAAAATTCAAACACACATCTCCCAGGAAACAAATGGATGAGCATTTCATTTCATCATTTTCACTTCACAACTTCATCAAAACATTATTCGAATGTGTACCTGGAGTTTGCAAATCAGAAGAAAAATGAGATTCAATCAGCAACAGATGACAAGCAGCAGCAACAGAATAGTTTTAAGACCAACACAGTACCAAATCAACTAGCAATGAACTCAAACAAAGCCCGGAATGATTCGTAAAATTCAACAGCAACAGTCAACAACCAAAATAGACATTATTGAACTCGAACACACCCAAAGGCGGAATCAGTAGACCACAAAATAGTTTCAGCAACCAGAAGAGTGAGAATCAATGCTTAAAACTCAAACTTCACCTAGAAATGCAATGTCATAGTATATTTTTTTTTTGTTTTCTGCTATGTTTTCTCTCTATATTTTTCAGCCTCTAAGGTCTGCCAGCCAGTGTTCACCCCCTCTTTCAAAATGTTTCTATGTGTATTTATATTCCTAAAACTCACCCTTTTCCAACTCCCAAAAACACTCCCACAATTAAGAAACAATTGACCCCATCACCCTCTGGTTTTCCCACTTCTCTAGATACTAAAATAGAGTGCATGTTTCCCATTACTCCCATTTTCCATTATTTTATTCAACTGGTATGGGCAGCCTGTATTTTAATCCAGGCGTGCCCCGACAACCACTATTGGCGTGCTACTTTAATAACAATTCCCAATCACAACCTATTACTTCCTGTATTTTTTTAATCCTAATCCTTTCTTTAATCAATACAACCTAGGCTGACTAACAAATATGATACAGATTCACATAACAGCTGAAAGCAAATTGGACCACATTCAACCAATTCCAATCAATGTGATGAACGACCTACTTAACAATTTTGAGGGTTTTCCTACCATGATTTTAGGGAAAGACTAATGATGAAATCAGACCAAATATAAAGTCCGAAAGAGAAAAAAGAAATAATTCACGCAATGCTGGATTATAACAAAAAATTAATCAGTTCAACAGAAGGAAAAGGTAAGAAGGAATACCTCAGCTTTTCAGACACAGTTCAAATTCGTCCTACTCGAAATTTCAACTTGAATTTGAAGCCGAAACGGGCCTTAATCGAGTGTTCTCAAATGAGAACACACAACTAAACTCCATCCCGGCCTCAAACCTTCAACCATTTGACTAATTTAGGATTTAGGGATTTTAGGGTTCGTTCTTAGATTTAACATTCGGGAGGCTCTACTGGGATTTGAGGTTAGCTAGTTAGGGATTTGGGATGGGGAGGTCAATGTGGTTAAGGGGTGTTATATTGGTAGTCATCGGAGGTGGCACCGCCACCGGAGAATCTTGTGGCGGCGTTAGGGTTCTTCCATTCGAATCAATATTCGACGAGTTATGATGATATTCGAGGGAAGGGTAGTTTGGATTTGGGAAGAGGAGGTTGAGCGGGAGCTGTGGTGTAATTTTGGCGGTGTTTGGATGTTGGCTGCCGCCGTAGGCGATTTCCGGTCGGCGGTCGACGGTGGTGTGAGGCGGAGGGTTATTTGGGGTCTCTGAGTGTTAGCGACGAAGGGAAAGGGGGGTTGACTTGAGGGGGGGGGGGAGGTTTGGGCTTTTATATTAAATAAATGAATTAACATAGACTGTTGGATCAACGGGATCCAACGGCCTTGATCAAATCTCTTAATTGAATATGGGGACGTTTGGTGTAGAAATGTGGCGGTCGGGTATGGGAATGGGTCGGGTAATGTTAGACGGATACAAGGCAAAGGCTTTTGGCCGTTGGATGTGGTTCGGATGAGCGTCTAGGATTGATTGCCATCGAAACGACATAGTATTCTCCCTATACTACGTCGTTTGATTGTCTTTTTGGATTGACTCTCTAGACCGGGTATGGGCTTGGGATTGGGCTAGATTTTTTTGGCCCAGACCGATTTTTTCTTCTTTATTTCCATTTTTTCCTCTTTTCTTTTATTTCCTTTTTTAATATCTTTTCCAAAACCAAAATCCTAAAAATCCTAAACTAAATTATAGAACTAAATTAACTTATAAAAGGTACTAATTAACTTTTAATAATAATTATCACACATAATTAACTACCAATTTAAAATAAAATTACATTATTTGACATTAAATGCAAAGTATTCTATATTTTCTTTTCATTTTATAAAAATAAGTAATGAACTTTTAAAATTATGAGTTTAACCCCCAAAATGCAATTTTTTTTTTTGTATTTTCTTATTAATTAAGACAAAATAAACATACACAGGAAAAAATAAATAACTAACGAAATACCACAAAAATTCTCAAAATTGCACACAAAGGAAAATTATTTCTTTTGGAGTAATTCGTGTGGGGCAAAAATCACGTGCTCACACACCCGACTTAGCTCATTTGTAATGGATCGTTGGCTAATCTTTTGGCATATTTTCAGTTCCACATCTTAGAGAGAACAAGGTGGACGCTAGGGTTTGCCCACACACTTTGGTCTTGAAGATTTGAAGCTTTTGGTTGAGATTTTCTTACCCATTTATGTTGATTTCTTCATTTCCTTGATTTGTATTGTATATCTAAGTATGTAATATTTTATTCAACCCTTTAATATTGTTTATGGAAATATTCATGTTTAATGTGTGGATTAAATACCTTGATGTGCTTATGTATTGAATGAGTTTTTCCTTCTATGAAGTGAGTTATTGTTTCTTTGATTATTCTTGTTCTTTAATGTTTCCAAAGGGATTAGCTCACCCTAGAACTCACCCATTAACTCCGAATAAATTATGAAAAAGATAATTTGGGGTCAGGAAAGACTAATTAACAAGAATTTGATGTGTTAACCCTCATTTTATATATTGTACCTAGGAATATGGTTGAACTACTTGTAGCTATTCCGGGTGTGCTTAATCTCCTAATTGTTTTAGGGATAATTCAATTAGGAAGTCTTCTTCGTCGTTGGAAGAAGCTAATATAGAATTATTATCCGTGGCTAATTAACATATACTCGCTCATATTTGTAAAATCATGAAATATTTTGGATCATTACTTGAGTGTAATTTCCGAGGCATCCATAATTGTAGCCATTGATCATTTTACTTACTTTCTAGGTTAGTTTACATTTCCGCATTTAGGTATAAATATTTTCTAAATCAAAATTTTAGTTTTTGGTATTGCACGATAAGTGATAATTCTCTTACATTCCTAATCGCCTACATTTTGTTCTCTGTGGGATTCGACCCCGACTCATAGTTGGATAAATTATATTGCATGCGACCATGTCCATTTAATTTTTAGTAGTGGATTTGGACGTTATCAAAAATTGGCGCTGTTGCCGGGGAATAATTTGGCGTAATCTAGGTTGTTTGAGAAATAAGCGTAAGTGCTTTGGTCCAAATTTGTGAATATTTGTGTAATTATTTTCTTACCTTGTTCTATTTTTTTTGTTTATTTTGTTATGTGTGAAAAATGGCATCATTTAATGAAAATTGGTCGGATGGTAGTTGTTCATACTTTGATGACCCTTGTCCTTATAATGGAGGACCACACTCATCGCAAAATTGTTTAAATTCTCCCGGGGGTGTATTGTGCACACAATTTCAAACCCATGAGTGGAGTGTTTGTGATAGTGGGATTTTCAAAATGTTCATTGGGATGATTGTGCTTATTTGTCCTTCGCTTCCCCAAGCCCCGACTATGATAATTCTAAGTTTTTTTGATGAAAATTATAGTGCTATGGAAGTAGAAGAAGCTGAGCATGGTCAAAATGAAGAGTTCAAGCTCATGCTGGAATGCCTAATTGAAGGAGGAAATAAAGAACAAAGTGACTTAGAAGAGCTTTTGGAAAATAATCTGTAAAATGACTTGGCACTTGAAAGGATGCACTCACAAATGGGAGTAATGCTTCAAGCTTTAGAGATCCAAAAATCCTCAGTAGTTATTGATAGCCATTAATCTTTCTTAGATGTGGAAGCCGAAAATCCTTCCTTGGCACTTGATCAAAACCAAGAAGAACTCTCAAATGCTTCAAATGAGAAGATGATGTTGGAGACTATTCTTGAAAATGAGGAGAAGCATAACTTTGCACTCGAGGACGTGAAAAAAGTCTTGGCTCACAATGATGAACATATCCGTACTTTGGAAGCTCAAATGAAAATATTAGTTGAGGCTCATTATGACCACCAACTTCAGAGTGTGTAAGGAAGTCAAGAAGAGTCTAATTTCGAGGAAGAAAGTGAGCTCTACTTTGCGTAATCAAGAATTGAACATCCGCCAACCGACTCCATGAGTGTTAATGATGCCAAGAAAAATAGGAATTAGAGTCATCCATTAAAAATGAAAATTTGGTTGAGATTGACTCTAACCTGGGGGAAAGAGAGGATGTCAAAATCCGGGAAGAATTGCAACTTGGAGGTTTGATGTCACATTCCAAGCATTTTTCAACATTGGAATTGTGCGGTGATATGGGAATTGAACTACACAAGTCAATGAGGAATTGCAAGGAGGAAAGACAAAAGACATATGTTTACAATTTGAGGGAGCTAGAAGGCAAAATGACATTCCTCACATGAAATCCAAAAGGTGCAAAATGAAGAAATTAAGTCTTGGCTTGATCATCTACTTACCACCTATTGATACCCATTTTTTTTGTATTTTCAAATATGCAAAATACCTTCAAAGTTAGCCTATATATGCATATATAAGTATATCCCAATGTTTTATTATTTTTCCTTATTTTTTTAAAGATTTTTAAATCAATTTATTGCACTATTTTATCAAGAAAAATCCTATAATTGTCCCCAAAATTATAATTTTGGTGATTCATTTATTCGAATCTCACATTTATGCTAAAATACAGCTAACATAATTTTTGCATATTTTTATAAATTTATTTAATATTTTTGAAGCTAAATTGTGTATAATTGCAATATTAGCCTCTTTTAAGGTTTAATTATGTTTATAATTATAAAATTGACTCCATTATTTGAAATTTAATAAATATATTTTATTAATCATTTTAGCACCTTTAATTTACTTCCAGAAATTATTTACTATTTCTTATAAAATAAATAAAGGAGAAATGGCAATTTAATTATTAGCCCATCTGCATTTCAATTTTAGCAAGATTTGACACCCCCTAATTAAACCCAATTTCAAATCCAGTTACCCTACCCAACTACCTAATCTACCCAACCCACGAACCTTCTATGACCCACCCGAATTCCCCGTTTAATCCAGGCCTTTGATCAAAATGATCAACGACCACATTTTTATCTTTCCATTTTAACTACCCATTACCCCCAAAACCTAGCCATTTTACATCACCATCCGCCTTTGAATCCCCCATTCTCTCAATCTCTCTCAGAAACCCTAGCCGTCTGTGTCACGCCCCAAAATTCGAGGAGCGCGACCAGCGCTCAACCGAGTAAACCCGACTGAGCAAGCCTGTTAAGTTTCATTCTACCCAAACTAATTCATGAATAAAATATGAGATAGAATCCATTAATCATAATTAGTAAGTATTTCATTAACAACTTCCAATTCATTTCCATTAGCAGCTTAAATTAAATTAACAAAATATTACATGTTTCATAAATATTTTCCAAACACTAATATTTCTACTTTAATTCTAATACCCTACACTATCTACAACCGGTCTACGGAGCCTCTAAACACAACTGAAGAGTAATATAATATGAAAATGCCGGTAACAATGCTTCGGGTATACCTCAAATATAAAGTACATTATAAACAAATGAAAAAGGACCCCAAAACAAAGTGGGGCTCACCAAGTCAGCTGAAAGGATGAAGCGGCACTAGCTGCGACCAAAACTGCTGACTATAGAAATACCTACACCGATTTAAAGAAGTAGCGCCCCTGGCAAATGGGACGTTAGTGCCATCGAAAAGCACTAATATGTATAACTAAACACCATCTAGTTAGAAAGAACTTTCATACAAAAATAAGGAAATCACAAGTATAACTCAAAAGCATTAAACGATCACAACATTATAAATAATAAAGAATAATACAATTTTCACATCATGTTTCCATAGCCTAAAGTTTGGGGCATTTCACACTATTCATCATTTGTTCACAATAATTCACAATATGTACATCATAATCTACTCCCAATTTAAATCATAATTTTTGTGACAATATATATATACATATTCCACAGTTAATCTTAGCACGGAGTCCGATCTCGGACCAATCGACTATGCTGTCTTATTTGAGACGTGCAGCTCAATCACAATTTCTTTTTCCTTTTTTCTGGAATTCATTCACAATGCCACCGCAATCTTGAGAGGAGTCCGTCTCGTCCCGATCGGCTAGGCCGCCTTACCAAGGCATTGTTCCCTTGTCATTAATAAATTTGTTTCACGTATATTATCTCATAGGCACTTGGGGCCACAACTTATCACATCATTCTTGGAACTTGGCCGAATTTCATAATTCGAGTTCTTTTCACATATTTTATATCAATACGAGTCTCAACAACAAGCCATTTCATTCAAGAGGTCAAGTACACATGAAAGGAAACATGAATCATGGTCATATAGAATATTTCAGAAGTAATACACCTCAAGTTCATTATCAATGGAACTTCAAACACAAAGGGTTCTTCCAAAAAAAGAAGGGAACACACCAAATCATAATAGAAACAAACATGAAGTCATAACCAAGCAATAACGCCAATTATTCCTGAATCACTTCTTTTCAATCACGATAATATACAGTTTAATCATCAGTGTATGTAACAACTCGGATCACCTTGGAGGTACTTATAAGGAAAATCATTATCTCGAACAGCCACTTATAGGCATAAATTGAGTACAAAGCCTTTAGGCCACTTATAGGCATAAATTGTTGAAGTCATCTACAGAAAGTAAAGTCGAGGCTCATTTCATAATTTCAACATTGTGCACAATACCCTATTTATCTTGAGCTAGGTTGCCTTATTTGAGACATATACCCCAATCACCATTTCATTTCCCTTTTGCGAAATTCAATATCAGCACATTAACACCATGTGTGCGTCATGGTATCCGATCACGACCCGATTGGCTAGGTCCCCTTATCTAGGCATTGTTACTTTCTCATTAATCATATCAACATCTCATTTGAATCATTATTTTACATCTATCATATCAACTAATTGGAACTTAGGGCCACAATTATCACTTCATTCTCAATTTAAATATTAGCTTTGCCATTTAGGAAAGTAGGTGCACACAAGAGCAGTTTCAATTGTAAGCATAGATAAGACTTCACATAGATGGCACAACATGTGCAACTTCAATCTCAATTGAAGGCCTAAGCATTTCAATACATAATTCATATCTTTTACCCATTTCAAGTAATAAAGAAAGTACGTCGATCATGTTGAGACACATCTTTCACACATAAAATGTTACAACACCAATTCATGCAAAATAAAAATCGATACAACAATTCAACTTTATGCTTACCATATTCACACAAACACCGATGAAGCTGAATTTCTAAAAAGACGGGGTTTTAGCCATACATACCTTGTTTAAGCTTTCCTTAAGTTACTACGAGGTTCCGGAAATTCTAGCAATTCCAATCTACTTTGAGACATGACAAAATTAAACACAAATTATGAAGGTCCTCATGGTCTGAGCTCATTTGCACATTTTATCAAATACTAGTTGAGCATCTTAATTTCAAAGCTCTTTTACAAAATTTCCTTCATTCCCCAACCCAATCTTTACATATTTATGTTCAAAAATATTCCCACAAACCTAATTTGTACATGCATGTTTATATAATGCTATTACACCCAAGAATCATACCATAATAATTCCATCTTATACCCAAAACTCAAAATTAAAGTCTATGGTATAGAACCTTATCTCTTAAATAAAGAACTTGTGATTGAGTTCTTTGATTCTTGAAGATTGATGCAAGTTTGGATGATTTTAATGCTAGGTTACTAATTCTCTCTCTAAAATGCTCTCACATCTCTCTAAAATCAGTAGATAATGACCCCAAATGAAGCCCCAAAGACTATATATTAAAATGAGGTTGGGTTATAAAAATAGGAAGATTAACCCTCCGAATTCGGGTCTGCGGTCACATAATAGACCGCAGAATGGGTATGCGGGCCGCAAACGCATTGCAAAACTCGGCACCCAAAATTGGACTACACTGGTATAGTTTGCAACCAGATTTGCAATCATAAATCAAGAATGCGGACGCATAATGGTTTTGCGATCGCATATCTGACACACTATCGCATTTTTCCAGCCTTTGGTAATTTGATCATAACATTGTGTAGGGATCTCCACATGACGAATGGTTTGAAGCTTTGGAAACTAGACTCGAAGAAATTTTATATGATAGGTTGTTCATCACATAAAACCTTATATATATATGCAGATATGATCGTTCAATGTGGGGACTTGTACGAACTCATTTGAAATCTTGGCCTATAATGAAATTTTCCAATTTGCCTTAGACCTAGGCCTTTGCTTGGACCCCAAATTACTACCACAAGAATTCTATACTTTTTTACCAAATCAAATTTATGCCCACAATGTTCATAGCACATAAAACATTATAATTAGCCCACGTGGCACAATGAAATCCTAAATTACTAAGCGAAATTTTTCGGGGCTTTACAATCCCCCCACCCCCAAGATCATTCATCCTTGAATGAGGAGTAGATTCTGCCCAAAGCTCATAACATAATGTATCTCTTTTATCATCTACCTCAAGTCCCTAAATTTTGATTAACTCCAAAAAAATTTAGAAATGTCGGCAGAGTCTCCTTTGTAACTAAGCCTATCCACCTGTCGGGTAATCACCAAAACCATCCTAAAAATACATTCACAACTCGATAAAGCACCACAGTACATATATATCAACAATACTAATCTCACAAGCACTACATTATCATAAGGATACAAGAACATGGACTGCACATTTTTAGATCACAACCCCTACAAGCTACCTTCCAAGTCAAAGCTTATTGATATACAATCAAGTGAAAATATTTTCCTTCCACGATACCTTCGACCTTCAAGTTGGCCTCCTCGACCCATGATCTTTGCCATCACACATTCACGGAAGCAATCCTAACCCCTAAACTTACCTAACAAGGATGACAAATAGATACCCTTCATAGGCCAACTATCCTATCCATAAACTTCTCTTTCAATAATTTTGACCGGAATTATTCACAAGGGATTTCCAAATACCTTCTTAGACACAGACACCTGAAAACAGATAATACATGGAGAACAATGATGGGAAAACATCATTCTCATAGTGCATCCTAATGTGAAACACACTTTGTCACCTTCAATACCTAATAGATTAATACAATGACGAGCAACAAAATTCAATACCATGCTGGAATTATTGAAGAATCCATTACTAAGCTGAGCGGAGTTTTTCATAAGGTTGTATGCTAAGAGACACAAAAATTACTACTAACAATACTGACATGGTTAATCATTGCTTTTTAGACAAATGAGGCGTATGGGTAATTAGTACATTGGCAATATGAATCATTAAGGAGGAATATTCAAGTACATGACCCAGTCATCTCTTAGAGTGTAGGGAAAATCCGTTTATCAAGAATGAGAATACTATGGCACCTTGAATGCGATATGGGTTTCAAAATACACGAAGTTGAATTACTCCCCTAACGTTAACTAACACAAGGAATCTATGCCACAAGCTCGCGAAGATGGAAAGAAGTTGAATGCTTATGAGATTATCATATTTCAACAGATTAACCATTCCTGATAATTGATCCTATATGATAGAAGTAAAGATATAATAACTTGTCTTCCAAATCAATATGCTCATGACACGTGCAAAAACTTGAAGGCATCTAATCTCAACCTTTCACGAGTGAAACCACATAGCTAGGACATCTTAATATTGAAATGAAATCATGTATTGGTTAGAAGTGTTCTAATGGTTAACATGATGCTCCGGGGAGAAAGACAAATAACGCTCATATCTGCCCAGGGAGGCAGAATATAAATCTTAGCAAACCTCCCTACTTATGATAATGAAATAGTTAGTGATTTTAGAAGTCGAGTGTGTAAATACAACCGAACACAATGAGACAGTATACAATAATCCTGGAAGGTTTGCAAATGTTCATAATGAGTTCTCCATGGATTTTGACTTGAGAAGTACACAGATACTAATAAACCGCAGGAAAACATGAGAAGCAGTCGTTGTGCTATGATAACCCCCAAAGGTGCATTTTCTCTTGACCAAAAGCCTATTAAGGGTTCTTAAGGGAAATGAAGTGTTACAGTGACACATAGAATGACATGTTATCTCATAGTTATTGAACGATTGTTGGGAAACAAGCACAATGAATTCGCTAACTAAGGAATACAATTATCACATGTTGTGGAGGTATAAGGAGAAATTAAATATTTGACACGAGCTGAACATGCCTATGCTATATCAACTACTAGAGTGCAATAAACAACCACGTCATGGGCAACCACAATATTAGAAACAAAGTGAGCTTCTTACTAAGGAATGATCTTAGTGGACCTGAAAGACATACTTAGATGGGCAAACAAATGATCTTCCTATGACAGATTCGTAAAAATCCCAATTTTTTCAAAAATTCTATACTGGCAAGCAACCCCTTCATACGACATCTATATATATGATAAGAGGTGGGATATGCTCTCATGTTACTAGACAGTGAAAAGGTTTCATGATGACACTCGCAAGAGGGTAGAGTTACTATTCAGACCATAGAAGCCATATACACCAGTGAGTTAAAGAGTGACTCGAGAAGGATCACAACACTGGGATGCTTTACATGGAACTTGACACCGCATAGGTGAACTTTACGACAATGCATGCATAGGCACAAGTTGGAATATGTCATCTATTTAAATAAAATATTATGTAAGAAATTCATCGGATATAGTCCGTTATTGATTATTTAGGAAAGAATGTGGGAAGTATTAATCCTAGAGTTATAACTCCATTCAAGGACATATTTGTAGAATTTAATTCCATAAGAGGATGTAAATAAGAGAATTTGTGATAGAGTGGATTCATAAATAATACGGCTCCTTTAAGGAGTATGTACGCACAAGTATTTGTGACTCACGGCTTATTAAGACCATTTTTTAAGGACTCTTCAATATGGATGTACATATACAACAACAGTACATTGGTTGTGCTAAGTAGTGACTTACTTGGTGACCTTAGGTTGATAGGGCAATAGCTGAATCGATGCCCATCGAGTCCACATCTTTAACACACATTGGTAACATACAATTATACTATATTATCTGGTGGTGCTGAGACATTAATAGGAACAGGGGTACTCCCCTTAGCAAAAAGTTCTACCAATGCCTCCATGGCTCGATACATTCGTCTAACAAACTCTTGAAAATCTCCCTCAGATTCAATGGTGGGGTTATTCCCTCCTTACTGCTTCCAAAAATCATGAATTACTCATCTTGAGATTAAGACATAGAATGGGAATTAGCTCCCTACCTTGAGCTCTACTGAACGATTTGGATTATCAAAGAAGGGTGAAATTCCTAATTGTCCGAATAGCCTCCAACTTATAGATGTGGTCAACCACACACCGATAAGAAGGACTCTACTAGAAAAGTCTCCGAGACATCCCAGGACACTTTAAAACCTTAGGATCTGATACCATATTTGTCACGCCCCAAAATCCGAGGAATGCGACCGACGATCAACTGAGTAAACCCGACTGAGCAAGCCTGTTAAGCTTCATTCTACCCAAACTAATTCATGAATAAAATATGAGATGGACTCCATTAATCATAATCAGTAAGTATTTCATTGACAATTTCCAATTCATTTCCATTAGCAGCTTAAATAATAATTAACAAAATATTACATGTTTCATAAATCTACGCCAAACACTAATATTTCTACTTTAATTCCAATATCCGACACTACCCACAACCTTTCTACGGAGCCTCTAAACACAACTGAAGAGTAATGTAATATGAAAATGCCAGTGACAAGGCTCCGACTATACCTCAAATATGAAGTATATGAAAAATAGATGAAACAGGACCCCAAAACGAAGTGGGGCTCACCAAGTCACCTGAAAGGATGATGCGGCAGTAGCTGCGACCAACAATGCTTGCTATTGAAATACCTACATCCATTTAAAGACGTAGCACCCCCAGCAAAAGGGACGTTAGTGCCATCGAATAACACTAGTATATATAACTAAACACCATCTAGTTAGAAAGAACTTTCATACAAAAATAAGGAAAGCACAAGTATAACTCAAAAGCTTTAAACGATCACAACATTATCAATAATAAAGAATCATACAACTTTCACATTATGTTTCCATAGCCTTTCGTTTGGGGCATTTCACACTATTCATCATTTGTCCACAATAATTCACACTATGTACATCACAACCTACTCCCAATTTCAATCACAATTTCTGGGCTAATATATATGTATATACATATTCCACTGTGAATCTTAGCACGGTGTCCGATCTCGGCCCTATCAGCTACGCCGTATTATTTGAGACGTGTAGCTCAATCACAATTTCTCTTTACTTTTTTTCCAGGAATTCATTCACAATACCATCGCTATCTTGAGTGGAGTTCGATCTCGGCCGATCTGTTAGGCCGCCTTACCAACGCGTTTTTCCCTTCTCATTAATCAATTTGTTTCATGTATATTATCTCATAGGCACTTGGGGCCAAAAGTTATCACATCATTCTTGGCACTAGGCCACATTACATAATTCGAGTTCTTTTCACATATTTCACATCAATATCAATCTCAACAACAAGCCATTTAATTCAAGAGGTCAAGCACATATGAAAGGAAACATGAATCATGCTCATATAGAATATTCCAAAAATAATACACCTCAAGTTCTTTATCAATGGAGCTTCAAACACAAAGGGTTCTTTCAAAAAAAGGAGGGGACACATCAAAATATAATAGAAACACACATGAAGTCATAACCAAGCAATAACACAAATTATTCCTGAATTACTCCTTTTCAATCACGACAATACACAGTTTAAACATCAGTGTATGTAACAATTTGGATCACATTGGAGGCACTTATAAGGAAAATCATTATCTCGAACATCCACTTATGGGCATAAATTGAGTACAATGCCTTTACGCCACTTTATTGTCGAAGTCATTTACGAAAAGTAAAGTCGAGGCTCATTTCATAATTTCAACATTGTGCACAATACTACCGGTATCTTGAGCGGAGTCCGATCCTAACCTGATCGGCTAGGTTGCCTCATTTGAGACAAATACCTCAATCACCATTTCATTTCCCTTTTTTCGGAATTCAATATTAGTGCATTACCACCATGCGTGCGGCATGGTATCCGATCACGGCCCGATCGGCTAGGCCGCCTTATCTAGGCATTGTTACTTTCTCATTAATCATCTCAACATCTCATTTGAATCTTTATTTCACATCTATCATATCAACTCATTGGCACTTAGGGATACAATTATCACATCATTCTCAATTTCAATATTAGCTTTGCCATTTAGGAAAGTAGGTGCACACAAGAGTAATTTAAGTTGTAAGCTTAGATAAGACTTCATATAGTGGCACAACATATGCAACTTCAACCTCAATTTAAGTTTTAAGCATTTCAACACATAATTCATATCTTTTACTCCTTTTAATTTATCAAGATAACACGTCGATCATATTGAGACACATCATTCACGCATAAAAGGTTACAACACCAATTCATGTATAATAACAATCAATACAATAATTAAACTTTAATCTTACCATGTTCATACAAACACTGATGAAGCTCAATTTCTAAAATATGGGGTTTTAGCCATACATACATTGTTTAAGCTTTCCTTAAGTTACCACGACGTTCCGAAAATTTTAGCAATCCCAATCTACTTTGAGGCATTACAAAATTGAATACAAATAAGGAAGGTATTCATGGTCTTAGCTCATTTGAGCATTTTATCAAATACTAGCTGATCATCATGATTTCAAAGCTCTTTTACAATATTTCCTTCATCCCCCAACCAAATCTTTACTTATTTATGTTCAACAATACTCCCACAAACCTAATTAATACATGTATGTATTCATACCTAGGGTATAGAACCTTACCTCTTCAATGAAGAACTTGTGATTGAGTTCTTTGATTCTTAAAGATTGATGCAAGTTTGGATTATTTTAATGCTGGGTTCCTCCTTCTCCCTCTAGAATGATCTCACCTCTCTCTAAAATAAGTAGAGAATGACCCCAAATGAAGCCACAAAGACTATACATTAAAATGGGATCGGGTTGTCAAACTAGGAAGATTAACCCTCCGAATTCTGGTATGCGATCACATAATGGACCGCACAATGGGTATGCAGGCCGCAAACGCGGTGCAGAACTCGGTGCTCCAAACTGGGCTACACTAGTCCAGTTTGCGACTAGATTGCGATCCCAAATCAAGTATACAGACCGCATAATGGTTTTGCTATCGCATATCTGACACATGATCGCATTTTTTCAGTCTTTGGTAATTTGATCATAACTTTGTGTAGGAATGTTCAAATTACGAACGGTTTGAAGCGTTTGAAACTAAAATCAAAGATCTTTCATATGATAGGTTTTTTTATCACATAAAACCTTATATATATGTATATATTATCGTTCAAAGTGGAGACTTGTACGTACTCATTTGAAATCTTGGCCTATTATGAAAGTATCCAATTTTCCTTAGACCTAGGCCTTTGCTTGGACCCCAAATTACTTACCACAAGACTTATACACTTATTTACCAAATCAAATTGATGCCCTCCATGTTCATATCACATAAAACATTATAATTAGCCTACGTGGAGTAATGAAATCCTAATCTACTTAGCGAAATTTTTCGGGGCCTTACAACCTCCCTCCACTTCCGCCCTAAAACCACCAGAATCCATGGCTTTCAAGGCCATTTAAGTCCTATACCCACCTCCTATAGCTCCTACACGCCTGGTTATTATGGTTTCGATGTGTGACCATGAGGAAGCTTAGCCCAGACTTTAGTTGATTCGAGTTCTATGGCCGTCTCTGACCTTACTCAGGCCAGCCTTGGTTATTTGAGCCTGATCTCGATTTCTCCGGCTCAAATCACTGACTTTTCCAAGACTTTCTCACATCTCGGGTTCTTCTGAAACCCTAACCATTTGAGGTTTTTTGGATTCTTTTAATCTGTTGCATATCTGTGTTTTCTCTAAGCTTATAAATATTTTTCTCAAAGTTCTTTCGAAACTACACCTTCAGAGCCTTCATCTTTTTCTGATTTAGGGTTTCGTTAAGTTATCCTTTAAGTTTCTCTAATTATTTAGCATGTTCTAATGTTTCTTATGTGTTTTCTTACACTATATTTCTTATGTTATTTCTTCCACTCCATCTGTGTTTCTGCTATTATGTTTCTTTAGGTGTTCTTCTATTATGTTGCTATATTTCTTATGTCGTTTCTTCTACTGTGATTGTGGTGTGTTTTTTCTACCATGTTCCTTATATTGCTCTTCTAGTGAAAGATGCATGTTAAAAGTCTTAGTTTTTCTAAAATTTTTGAAGTTATTTCAACAGTATATTGCCTTGATTACATGTCCTTACACTCTATTGAGGGAAAAATTGTAAAATTTAGGTGGGGTTTCATTTGAGTGTTGACACTATTCAGTATCCGATTTGCTTGTTCTTCATCTCTGAAGTTGTTTGATTTCAAAACCCTAACTTTTTTGGACCTATTCTATTTTCTGAAATTATTTTATCTACTGCTCGATTGAGCTTTGAAATTTGTGTATTAACCTTATTTCTTTGTATGGTTCTGATTCCCTGCTACATGATTCTAAGGTCTTTTTACTGGACCCTTTGTATGCTTTATAATACTCCCTATATTCTCCATTGCTGAGTTACTATGTCACTACCATGTTATGACATTCTAATACTTACTGAGTTTTTGAAATTACATGACAACTTTCCTTTGTCTTGAAATACAGCCTCGCATGCTTAACGTTTATGCACTCTTTATAGGTTAAATTTCCCTCTCAAAATAACCCTTGATTGTGGACTGATTTCAAATCTCTCTGTAATTCTTATTGTACTCTTATAGTTGATTCTTTCCTTATTGTATTGATTTCCCTTGTGTCTTGGACTTGTTGGAATATTTTCCTTTGAACTTCCAACCCCTACTTTTTCTACTTAAGTTTATTTGATCCCCTTAGCTTGATTACATTGGTATGGGATTCTTGTAGACCTTTCCTTGATTAATGTTTGATGAACCTTGCCTCTATTACCTACTTTGTACTCGTAATATGCTGAAAATATTTCCTTATTGGTCATATTCAGCCTTATGTGATTTCTTTACTTATTTAGCACTTGCATGCTACCGTTTGTTTAATTACCTAATTAAAAGAAGTCTTTGATACTAATTTAATTTTTAATTGACATATTTCCTTAATTATTTTTGAACTGCAATCCTTACCTTATTTTTTGCCTGTTTTCACACTATAAATACCTGACTCTTTCATTGACACAAAAAAAAAGACTCTTAGTTTTATGAAGACCAACACTCATAGTTTTCATAACTTATACTCATACTTGAGAGTTCTCTCTCTGTTCTAACTTGTGGCCTGTTTGCAAGTCTTGTTGCCTGCTTCTTTCTCTATTTGCTATATTTGAACTGGTATGTTCTAATTATGATTAAGCATCACAACTATTTGTTTACTTAACATTTCTCTCCTCGTGGCTGCCTACTTATGTGTTTAGTTCAGTGCTTGCTTAGCATTTTCCTTCTACCTGTTCTGCCTTCTATTGTGTATTCTAAGTATGTTTGACACTGATGGTTGTTTCATGCATGACAACATTAAGGTATTGCTGTCTACGACTCAAACTTGATCCCCTGGAATCATAACCTCATGTTATCATTGTATGCTATATATTCTATTTGGTTTAATGAGCATAACAACATTCCCTGTTGCTGTGCATGCCCAGAATCAACTAATGTTCAAGCACAAGGGCTCTCTGCAATCAGTACTAACCCCTGAATCCCTTTTTATGTGAATTTGTTAATTCTGTAACTATGTCCCAGCACCCCTTTCCCTTTTCTGTTACTTCCCTAGTTCTTCAAGAGCTGTCTCTACACTTGCACTCTATCTTAATCATTAAGTACTGCCCCCCCCCCCCTGTTAGCCTTGCCTTGGGGCCCATTGAGCTTTCTCTGAACTCGGACACTTGAGGTATCGCCCTTTCACACTGGACTTGTCCCCATTCTGATAATACAATATGGGTGTGAGCATTGCCCGGAGTACCATTGAGGCTTTTAGGGAATTTTGACACACTCAGATTGGAGAAAGGCTTTGGATCAGTTGTCTTTGAGTTGGTTTATCCCATATTTCAGGAAGGAAGTCCGATTCAGGCTGTCATTTGGTTGTACTTTATTTTTTTCTTTTTATAATATAATTTCTTATTCATTATGGTTTGTAATAAGTTGTAATAACCACTTGGGGATGGTTAGTGAAAAAAGGTGGGTAACCATGTATGCAAAGGGTAGATACCATGTCTATAGGTATTTTGAATTCTGCATATTCAAAAGCATATAGAAATCATGCCTATAGGTCATATTGAATTCTGCATCTCCATCTTTCATATAGAAATCATGACTATAGGACTACAGCATTCCTGCATGTCCAATTTTCATATAGAAACCATGTCTATATGTATTCTGAATTCTTCATATTCAAAATGCATATAGAAATCATGCCTATTAGGTCCATTCTAAATTCTGCATGTTCAATTTCATATAGAAATTATGCCTATAGAATTGTTCAATTTTACATATCCAACTACATCTAGATACAATGCTCATAGGTCTTAAATAAATTCTGCAAGCTAGATGCCTTGTTTACACATTTAAAACAAACCTGATGCATTTAGAGACTATGTCTATAAGGCTTCTGCGTTTTAAACCATGTCTACAAAGGTCTAAAGTTAGCAATGCATAGAAAGCATGCCTATAGGAATTCCTAATCGAATCTTATTCACACCACTCAAGTATAGATCTAAAACCAGTAGCAAGGGGTACTGTTAGTTGCATACTTATAATCAATTCGTTTGAATCATGTCTCTCTTTTAATAATCTGATTCCCTCACTTAGCAAGTTTAACAAATATGCGTCGAATCAGTTTATTTCAAGCTTTACTATTTTCTGAATTCAGTAGATATTATGCTTATAGGACCCCGTCTTAACACTTAGGTAAGCAATGGGGTAATAACTGAACTGAATCTGTTATATTAATTACAACCAGCAGGTACACCTGAGTCGGGCTTCCTATCTGAATTATGTAATAAATCAGTCTGCCTAAACCTCTAAGCTCTCTCATATTTAGTTTTTAGTTAGACCTTAACCATTATGTGAAAGTCATGCTTATTATATGTTTTTTATGTGCAAAGAGGTGTAATTGAACCTTTGTTTGTTTATATGCTCCCCCTAAATTTGCAATATGTGTTTTATATGTCGCTTTAGATTTTTAACGTTTTTGATACCTCAAATAAGACCAATATCCCTCAGCTTTAGGATTAGTAGTCATATGTGCATCCGGGACTGATAGGATTGGGACAGGTAATAGCATGAAATAAGCAATCGAGACCATTCCGCTCTTTAAAACCTTAACAGGGTGGGAAGGGTAGATACGTATATGATGACCACGCTATAATGTCACATGTAGCCCCTCATTGAGGAGTGCTTAACGAGCATTGTGTGGGGTGATCCGTATTATTAATAAACCTTGGACCCCTTTCCCTTATTTCTTTGCTTATTTTAGAATTTTAACTCCTCCGTTTAAGAAAAAAAATCATCTTTCTTTTAGTTCTTCCAAACTCTGTTAATTTTTAACTGTCACACCTCCTTTTTCCGAGCTTTTACGGCTTTTACTACACCCCGGGGAAGGTATATAATAAAGAAAGGAGTTTTTCCAATTTAAGGACAATCAAAACGGGATTCGTTTTTATTTAAGATTCAGAGTCGCCACTTGGGAGATTTATGGTGGCCCAAGTCACCGGTTTGAATTTCGAATCGAGGAAGGGTTTGACTCTGTTTAACAGTCGCGAACCAGAAATCCGGGTAAGGAATTTTGTTAACCCGGGAGAAGGTGTTAGGCACTCCCAAGTTCTGTGGTTCTAGCACGGTCGCTCAGCTGCTATATTTGGCTAAAACTGATTTTAATGCATGTTACCCTATTTGTGCAATTTTAGAATTATTTACCGCTTGAATCATTTTTATTAATAAAGTGAACATCATTTAAGAACATGTTTTCGGATCACGTCACATGAAATGCACCCGGATCCTCGACACATTCTTATTCAACGTTTTCGGATTTGGACTTGGGTCGCATGAAATGCACACCCATATTAGGAAGGTAAGATTAATAAAAAAAAATGTGCCTAAAGCGACCATCGTATTGTTATCTTTTGGGCATGCCGTGAAATTTGCTAAACGGCCTATCCTAATTTCTAAGTATTTTGGAATTAAACCATTAATGAGGGCCCCGCAATTGTATATTTAATTTGGCGAGGCTCGTCTCATTTTTATTTTAAAGCCAAGTCGTAAAGTAACTATGCTTTTCTATTTTTGTCTCTAATAATAAAGAAGAAGTCCTAATTGATTAACATTATAATTTTGGGCTCCGAGTTCAGGTCTGGATTCAAACAAAAGGGCAATCCTTTTAGTTTGGACCCGCTACCTAACCCAAAGGGCCAAGTTAGTATCATGGAATTTTAACTTGAAAAAAAAACAAAAACAATTTCAGATTGCTAACATATTTGATTAAAAAAACAAAACCCAATCCTAAGGTCAATTATTTCGGGCCCAAGTGATTTTTGTTTGATTATATGGGCTATGTTGTTGAGCCCAATACAAATGCACAGTGCTACAGATATGTGGATCAGCCAGAGATTGTGCAAAGGTGTAATTTACATGTAAAGGCTAGATGAGTTTCCAACTCGAATTTAAGCACAGTTTTAACCCGAATGACGGAATATGCAAAAAGACGGGTTCTTCATTGTTATTTATCTTATTTTGTAAATCAAACAGTACTGCAACTCATATTCACTCTAGAATCTAAGCTTTTCAATTAACTGGCATACTCATATATATGGATATAGGTACCATTGCCTAAAACCTGAAACTTAAACAATCTATATTTACCTAACTCAATCAATTATTATCATATACCATATTAAGTCATGCTAAACAAGTTGATAGTTCAGTTATAACACCAGTGGTTCGAAACAGTCCCAAACAAATATCATAACCAACTTACAAACTATTAATCTGAATTGAACTCTACAATTCAATTATACAGCATACTCACTACACTATAACAATTACCAAAACAGTCCAGGTTATACATTAGATCCAGTCTAGTCCTCTATTTTAAAATAAAATGTTATAACTACTGAATTATACAAATACTTCAAAATATAGGAAGCTAACAATAACAACTTCAGCATGATCAATTGTCAACATTTATTCCCATGTTTGCTTGATAAAATACAATAGATCAGCCTTTATATATGTACCTGGATATTGGATTGGAAAGAGAGAGATGAGGTTAATTCGAGCAAGTAGCAAACAACAACAATGCGACACAGACAGTCACCAGCAGTTCAAAATAAGCCCAGGAATTCATGTGTATTTTGAAAATCCACACAGAAGCCACAAACTCAATCACAACACCAAAATCTTTCAAAATGAACTCAATTGAACTCAAATTCACTCGAAATTAATGCTCACAGACCTAGGGAACTCCAGATAACCAAAACTAGACTAAATTTGTGAGAAACAACAGCTGAACATTGTAATTTATCTGAAATTATTAATGGAACAGTAAATGTTTTGGGTTTTCTTCTGATTTTTGTAATATTTTTGGATTTTTATGTGAAAGAAGATNTGGGAGGGATTTTCATATTTTCATTTTACCTTTTAGTCCCTATGTTATTTCTGTTTTCACCTCTTATTTCTTACTTGTCTTACAAGTTACTACACCTGGTTTATTAAAACTTATACTAAAGCCCATTCTAGAAGGCTCTAGTTGCATCTATCATGTTCCTATCCCTTTGAAATACCTATTCTACCCTCACTTGCATTCTAAAATTACCAAATTTGATTAAAATACCCTTTTCCCTTCCCAAAACTACCATTCAGCTAAGCTGTAATTACCATTAAACTATTTGCTTTTCCAAAAGTGCCCCCACTTTACTCTTAGAATTACCAACCTTATCTCAATCAAACCCTAATTAACATCTACCAGTTATAACCACACTTATTTTGAACCTATTTGATTAAAGCTAGGCAGTAATCTAACAAATTCTCCATTAAGCTAATTAATCCCATCTTAACATCAACCACAAAATTAACAGATCATTATTACATTAATCCAGTTAAATCCAATCAGTCTCAAAACAAGTCATCCAAACAAGGCTAAATTGAAACCCTAATGCTAAAATAGATTTTGAATATACTAAGTAAGGATAAGCAAATTAAACGAAATCAGAAATCAGAAGAGAAAAGAAAACAGGCTTGCTAATTAACACTCAAATCAAAGATAACCCAAACGGTTCTAATAACCCTAAGTCTATACTACACCATCCTGGAATTTATAAAGCAAATAACAGTAACAAAGAAAATAGAGGGATGAAAAGAGAGCATGCAAAAGAGGCAATACGAATAGAGCATATAGAAGAGGGGAAATACAGAAGATGAGAAGAGAGATGAGAAGAGGCAATACAAACAGAGCATACAGAAGAGGGGAAAATACCTAATCGTCAGACTTAAACCAACAAATTAAGTAGGCGACAAAATCTTGACCATTTGACAGCGGATGAAATGATCACTGGACGACCTCCAACAGGATTTCATGGAAGATGATGACATATTTGTAAAGGGGGCATCGAGACGGTGCGGGGGTGTGAGTTTGGTGACGTTCTATGGTGGCGCCGCCATCGAAGGACCCAAAGACGGCGCTAGGGTTCATGAGGATTTGAACAATTCCGATGGGATTCGTGGAAAGAAGGTTAAGGATTTGAATAGAGCAAGGGAAGAGGATCATTTTGGCGTTGGTTTGGTCGGAAACGGGATCTTGCCGCCACCGTGAGCAAATTCCGGTGGGCGGCGGATGGCGGTCTACGGCGGGGCCTGGTATGAAATCACAGGGGTGTACGAGGAAAGGGTATAATTCGTAGGGTTTTTTCTTGTAATGTTTGTTATATCTATGTTAAATGAAATAACTCATATGGACCGTTGGATGAGGGTAATTGATGGCTGGGATTTAACGACGTCAAAACGACGTCGTTTTGGGTGAGCTAAGGTTGGACCGGGTGGGCTAATCTTTGGGCTTGGGCGGGTGAATCGGTTTGGGCCTGGGGTAATTTAGCCCAAATTTGTTGCAGTCTTTTTCCTTTTTTGTTTGTTTGTTTTTTCTTATTTTATTTGCCTTGCTTTTATTTTTATTTCTTTTATTTATTTTGATTTTGTGTTTCATTTTGTACTTTTTGTATTTTGTATTTTTTATTTGTATTTTTCTGATTTTGTAAAAATTAAAAAAAAACCTAATTAAACTATTTAACTCCTAAAATTATTTAAAATCAAAGTTAAATGCAACGATTAAACAATAAAAAGTGCCAAGACTATTTTTGTAATTTTCTTTAATTTTTATTCTAAAATAAATCGATACCTAATTAATACTAAAAATGAAATTAAAATCCTAAATGTATATTTTGCATTGCCACATAACTTAACATGTACAAATAACATGCAAACAATTAACACAAAATTCACATAAAATTATAAAAATAAGAAAAAAAAATCTTTTGTTTGAATTTTATGGGAATGACTCATATATAGGGCAAAAATCACGTGCTCACAGCTGCCCCTATTTTCTCGAAAACACGAAGAGTTTTCATGCAAAGATAAGTGAGCAAACACGAGCGATTTTTGCCCGTTCGAGTATTCCGTTGGGAAGCATTTTGAAAGAGTTGACCGCACCCTGCTTCAGAGGTTGCCTACATATCCTGGGCTAAACAGGAATCAGGTCAGTGTAGTTCGGGAATGTCTGGTAGCTGGGACTACCAGGAGCTGTGATTTCATTGTTGTTGCTGCTGTTACTGCTCGCTGACCCCTTTATTACACCAGGTAAAACAAAAGAAGCTAACCTAAGCTATGATCTAGGAATTACAAAAGATCCTATCTATGTCTTCAAACTTGCTCTTGTGTTTCCTTAGACTTGTATTTTGTGTTCTTCCGATGATATTCTTGTTGTTGCCTTCGCGATGTTTTGGCTTTCCTCCTGATGTTGCTTGGTGGCTGCAATTGAAATATGTGTCCATTCTTCAGGTGGACTCCTGCTTGCGATGCTTGAAAAATGTATTCCCTTGTTCTCCAGGTGGGTGCCTGATTTCGACAAAGGTATTCCCTTGTTTTCTAGGTGGGCTCCTGTTTTGAAAATGTATTCCCTTGTTCTTCAGGTGGGTGCCTGATTGCGACAAAATAGACAAACAAAGAAAAATTTTCTGCCCCAGTCTGATGACTGGACATATCATGTTATCAGATATTTAAAGGCTAAAATTTGGATTGTACTTCCCTTATTTTCCAGGTGGGTGCCTGCTTGTCGTATTTGAAAAGATATTCCCTTATTTTTCAGGTGGGCTCATGTTTGCTGAATTTGAAAAGATATTCCCTTGTTTTTCAGGTGGTCTCCTGCTTGCTGGTTTTGAAGACTATTCCCTTGTTCTTCAGGTGGGCTCCTGCTTGCTGAATTTTGAAAGATATTCCCTTATTCTTCAGGTGGGCTCATGACTGCTAAATTTTGAAAAAGATATTCCCTTGTTCTTCAGGTAGGCTCCTGCTTGAGGACTTTGAAAAATATTCCCTTATTCTTCAGGTGGGCTCATGCTTGCTGACTTTGAAAATATTCTATTATTCTTCAGGTGGGCTCCTGCTTGCTGAATTTTGAAAAACTATTCCCTTGTTCTTCAGGTGGGTGTCTGCTTGCTGAACTTTGAAAATATTCCCTTATTCTTCAGCTGGGCTCCTGTTTGCTTAATTTTGAAAAATATTCCCTTATTCTTCAAGTGGGTGCCTGCTTGCTGAACTTTGAAAAATATTCCTTTATTCTTCAGGTGGGCTCCTGTTTGCAACAACCATACAAAACGTGGAAAATTTCTGCCCCAGTTTGATAACTGGGCACGTTGTGTTACCGAATATTAAACTTGAAAGATAAGATTCACATTATACTTCCCTTATTCTTCAGGTGGGTGCCTGACTGTTGTGCTTGAAATGTATTACCTTGTTATCCAGATGGGTGCCTGATTGCCAACACTAGAAATGTATTCCCTTGTTTTCCAAGCGGGCGCCTGTTTGGGTGCCGCCTTTCTTTACGGAGGATTTCTCCGAAACTTCTGCCCTTGTTTCAATCAAAGAAAATCTTGTCATGGCGATTGCTCTTTCACTTCCCATGATAACTGATTTCTACTTGAATATCTGGCCTATTTACTGACTATCCATTTCCTTGTCGTCCTTGTCATAGAAAATACACTTTCTCTATTCAGACCCGCATCCCTTACGGCCTGACATTTACCAATTCCTTGTTTTCGTGAACCTCAAAGCATGACAATTGCTACCTATTCAAAGTATATGTTGCTCTTTCTTAACTGAGCCCACTAGCTCTGACCTCGGAGCCCGTTGTTTATTTTTGTATTGGTGACTAACTCCCAATCGAGGACTTGGTTTGTTTATTGATTGAGCACTTTCTTTGTTACCCTTGATATAGAAAATATCTCCAATCCGTTCACCACCCCCTCCATCTTTGTTGCATTATTCATGAGTTAATATGTACTAAACCTTTGTATTCTAAATGAATCTTCAAAGCATGTCCATTGCCACCCCCTCAAGGTGTATATTGTTCTTTCTCGACCTAACCACTGGCCCCGACTTTGCTCATTCATTTTTCGTGATAACTGATTTCATTTGAAGACCTCAATCGTTCCTTGACTGACCACTTCCTTTATCAAAATATGCCTCTCCTCCGTTCTAACCCCATACTTATTTGTTGTATTGCTCATGAATTGACACTTACCAAACTTTTTGTCTCCCATGAACCCCAAAGAATTTTAATTGTTACAAACTTCAGTGCACATGTTGTTCTTTTTTATTTAAACCACCGGCCTTGCCCATGAAGTCTATTGCTCCATCGCTAGCCATGATAACTTTGATTTCTTTTTGGGAGATCTTGATTGTCATTGGTGTCAATCTATTCAACCTCGCTCTTCATCTGTTGTGTTGTTCATGAATTGATGTATACCAAGCCTTTGTATTTCACAAGGACTTTTAAAGCATGTTAATTGTTGCCAACTCAATCATGTTTGATGTTATTTCCTGACTTATGACAATTTGATGTGCTGGCCAGATCCCATTTTGTGCAATTGGAAAGCTTGGTGGCAAATTTTGAAATCATTTCTCACTTGTTATAACCAGACAGACTCAAGAAGAGGGAAAGACAAGGTGGGAAGAATAGAGTGAAAGAAAAATGGAAAGAGACGATTCCTAACAAGAAACATATAGAGTAACGACCCGTAGGATTTGGATACCGACTCTAGCAACCTTGACATGCACTTGTAGCCTTTTCTGTATAGAAAATCTGATGTTCAGCTCTTGTTGCAATTTTTGCCGTGAAACTTGTCTTCAATGCTCCATTTGCCTGGTCCGGTTCATAATCCTTAGTCGACTTGTAGTGCCCATAGGGTTTTCACCATCAAGCCTCTCTCATTTTGATTTTTCTCTCAACTCACTCTCGCCTTACGGTGCCCGTGAAGGTTTTCACCAATAAGACTCTCTCATTTTGATTTCTCTCATCTTGGGGTCCCGTGGTGGTTCTCATCATCATGACTCTCTAATTCTTCATTTTCCTTTGTTTGGACTGGAGTGTTGCCCCTGATGTGATTCACTTTTGCTCGCTTGACTCGGCAATTCTTGAAGATTGATCGG
>MU720180.1:132586-142854 GCA_026770625.1 Nicotiana glauca | reverse complement strand
ATTATAGCACAAGGTTTCCTACTCCTACCAAAATAAAAACTAACTATACCCGGTTCAAATAAAGTCCTTGGAAAATAACCGCGACACAAAGAAAAACTTTGGAGGAATTAATACACTACCTATAGACATGTAATTTTTGACCCTCCCCAAGATTTTACACATTTTAGCGTAAATATTTAGTTTAGGTTTAGTATCGCTATTTTAACTAGTTTTGAACCTTTTACTTTATTTTATCACAAAATAAAAAATACCAAAAAATAGTCTCACAATATAATATTGTTTATTTTAATTAATTTAAGATTAATTTTATATTTTATATTATAAATTTTAAATAAATTGAGAAGGAAGAGTAAGTTTTGGGTTGATTTATCCCATTTTAATGAGTTTTGTAGTCCATTATTAATCTTTGGCCTAATTATAAGGCCTAATAAGACCTAGCCTGTTATAAAATAAAGACTGTAAAATAAAGACAAGTATAGAGAGAAGTTGATATATTATTCGAATTCCAAAGTGATGTACATAATAAACTGAAATCTCTTCTATTTATAGAAGAAAGGAAGTTGCTGTGTAAGCTGCTACTACAAGCTGCTACATACCAGATATGGATAATCTTCTACTGAGAGTAATGTTTATCCATAATGGAGTACTGAAAGGATAATCTCATTGTACTAGGTATAGATAATCTTCTACTGGAGGTAATGTTTATCCATAACGGAGTACTGAAAGGATAAACTCATTGTACCCGGTATGGATAATCTTCTACTGGGGGTAATGTTTATCCATAACGGAGTACTGAAAGAATAAACTCATTGTACCCGGCATGGATAATCTTATACCGGGGGTAATGTTTATCCATATCCGGATACCGAAGTGATAAGCTTATTTTTAATAGAGTACTAAATAGATAAATATATTTACGGCGGATTCCCATATGAATAAGCTTCTTTAGGAAGTTTATTTACAACGGAGTACTAAATGAACATCCATAATATAATATATTTATAACACTCTCCCTTGGATGTTCATTAAAAGATAGTGTGCCTCATTAAAACCTTACTAGAAAAAATCCCGTGGGAAAAAATTCTAGTGAAGGAAAAAGAGTGCACATATTTAGTAATACGCATTGCTAGGTGCCTCATTAAAAACCTTATAAGGAAAACTCTGTTGGAAAAAACCTTAGTAAGGAAAAAAGAGTGCATCGCGTACTTTACTACCCCTGATGAAAACCTTATTTCAAATATTTGAGTCTTTGCATTCTAATCTTGTATCTGCATAACAAATATGATCTGCACCACCTTTGTTAGCATTAGCAAGATACATAAGTGCATAGCAATTGCACTAAGATAGAGTATTTCAGGACCAAGGAGTTCCTCATCCTCTTCTGGAGGTCAGAACGGATCCTTATTCACTTCAAGTGATCGAACATCCATTGGTGTATTTAATGGGTGCGCTTTGTCCATGTAAAAGCATTTAAAGACCCTTTTTATATAGGCAAATTGATGGATAAAGATTTCGTCTGCTAAATATTTAATTTGTAGACCAAGATAAATTTTTATTTTTCCAAGATCTTTCATCTCAAATTCTTTCTTAAGATATTCAATTGCCTTTGAAGATCTTCTGGAGTTCCAACAAGATTTATGTCATCAACGTAGACAGCAAGTGTAACAAATTTTGATGACATTTTCTTTATAAAGATACATGGACAAATAACATCATTTATGTAATTTTCTTTCAGCAAATATTCACTGAGGCGATTATATCACATGCGCCCAGATTGATTTAAACCGTACAAAAATTCTTATAATCTGATCCAGTACATTTTTCGAGACTTTGAACTATATGCTTCAAGCATTTTAAATCCTTCATGGATCTTTATAGAGATTTAATCAAATGAGTCATATAGGTTATTACTCGCATTTAAATGGCATGACATCTTCAGGCGTCTGGACTATTGGTCCGATCCTCACAATATTTCACAGTATTATGCACTATATTATGTCAAATATATCATCGACGATCATTTTGTATTAGTTCCTAAGCGACATAACTTGTTGAGATCTCATTACTTTCTTTATTTTTAGGTACCTCAACTTTTTCTGGAGTTTCATGAAATGTTATGTCATCGGCTCTTCTAGATCTTATTTCCTCCTCATTATGATCATTTTGATCATTAGCTGCTTATCATTTTTCAAGGATTGTTACATTTGGAATCGATTGGTCTATCACGCTTCATGCGTACAGTAAACTCTATCCTTCAGGGACTTTAAATTTTAATAGGAGCATTTGCAGCTGAAATATGATATTTGATTTTGGATCAGCAAATGCTTCTGGCATTTGACTTGAATTATCTTCTAAGTGAGGATCATATTAATGATAATTCGATTCATATAGAATATTTTTCAGCTGTTTATTCCATTCCCCAAATGTTAGAAAAACTAACATATATCCCCAATCTTCTTTGGGAAACATATCTTTATGCATTGTGGTAGAGAAATTAATCATATACCACACATCAAAAGATAGTAAAATATTTGGTTTCTGATCCTAAACTAATTGTGAGGGGAGGACTTATCATATATTGTTGGTCTGATGCATACAAGTGCTGCTATATACAATTGAGAAAATCTTAGACCAACACATGAAGTTTTGTTCTCATAAATAATAGTTTAGCCATTAATAGGAGGTATTCACTGCTAAACTAGCTTGTATATAAACCAACATTATCAAGATGAACTATCTTGATTCTTAATCTGAAATTGTGCTCTTAAGGGAGAAAAGCAATTTCAAATGCCAAACTATAGGTTGACAATAAACATACATGTAACCATCTTATATATGCATCTATAAGTGGTTCACATGATAGGTGAATGGGCCCATATTCACCTTTTGTATATTTCAGAATCAGGGGTCTTAGTCCCAACTTTAGTTGGTATAATCAATTTATTATGAGAACAAGCAACACAGAAGAATACTTGAAGAATCTTCTAGTTCTTCAGTATATGCTTATCTAACTTCTAAAATAGCTCATTTAAAAATGGCAAATGAAAACTTCAAGTTTATCATGACACGTGCTATCTCTTAGTAAACTTCTTATTTACTATGACATAAACTTTTGCATTAGTAAACTTTTGATTTATTGTGGCTACTTTTGTATTAGTAAACTTCTGGTTTACCATGATACATGATATAATACAAATCGAAGAACAAAACGGGTAACTTCTCATATACATATATTTTACCCCCATATGATTGTGGAAACATGAAGATTTTCAATCTTCCAATCATTTATATTCTCAATATGATAGCCATTTATTTTAGTAAACTTTGGGTTTACTACAACATATGTTTTGATCATAATTATATAATATGAATGACATATTTGTAAATAAGCTCTTCGAGAGCCTTCATTTATTATCCACAATCTAATATTTATCGGACACTACTGGTGTCATGTGTCTTCTAAGCAAACAGTTAGCTCTTCAGGAGTTGTTGATACATTTTGTACTATCAAATATTGCTCAGATACTTCTGGTATCATAAGGGAAAATCACAATCAAATAAACAATTGTTTAAGCACAAGAAATCATAATATTTTCCTACTTCAGGAGGCAATTTCAATTGTATTACTTCTTCAGGAGCAAATTTAAAATACGAAATATTGAGTATATATTCTCTCAATTATATTACCTCTTCTGGAGGTGAATTGTAATATATTTACATCAAGAGTGCTTTCATATTTACCAGATTTATTAATAGTGTCACATTCACTTCAGGGAATGGATTATTATTATCAAAAGTTCTCATCCTTCAGGAAAATCAAACATAATTATCTGAATGCGCATTAATCACATCAAATTGTGATGCCTCAACCTCTTTAAAAATATTTACTACTTCAGGAGCAAATCGAGGCGTGCATTTAATATAGAGAATATTTATATAGCTTATCTTCAATTGTAACCATAGAAAGCCTAAATTATCACTTCTGGTGATCATAGACATATGCCATTTCTGGTGGTTAACAAAATATAGTTACAATGTGATATACGAAATATAACCACTTCTGGTAGTTGTATATTTCTTGCAAACTCTGCTAAAGTTTAAGTTGATCTAATAATATTATCCATATTCTTCAAAATGACATAAATAAGATATATTATAGTAAACATCATTATCAAATCATAACTTTTATTTATGTACAATAATTACATAACCATACTATCTATTACAAATAATAAAAATTAAAATATTTATATTTCTACAGATTTACCACCGATTACATGACTTGTTTCTCCTTATGGGAGTGCAGAGTAATCAGCTACATCTAAATGCATGAAGTCTAAATAACCTTCAGAAATAAAATTTGCTTCAGTATTTTTCTCTGTCTTCTTTAAGGAGGCTTGATAAAGCTCAACCAAGTGCTTTGGCGTACGACAAGTATGTGAGCAGTGCCCTTTTCCTCCACATCTATAGCATGCATTTTTTGCATTTGGTGTTTGCACTGCTTCATGCTTTTGTTCCTTCCTTTTCCACTGCTGGTGGTGAGGAGGGTCCTTTGGTGCATTATTATTACCATGATTAGAATTTCTTCCCCGACCACGACTGGGGCCACGACCTCTTCCACGCTTAGCTTGGTGAAAGTTTGTCTCATTCACTTCAGGGAATGAACAAGAACCAGTAGGTCGGCTTTCATGATTTTTCATTAATAGCCCATTATGTTGCTCGGCTACAAGAAGATGTGAGATAAGTTCAGAATACTTTTTGAATCCCATCTCTTGATATTGCTACTACATGAGCATATTCGAGGCATGAAAAGTGGTGAAAGTTTTCTCTAACATATCATGATCAGTAATATTACCACCACATAATAATTCCGAACATAGCAAAATTATACTCACTGATAGATTTAAAATCTTGTAGCCTTAGATGAGTCCTATCATAACATGCCTATAGAAGAACGACTATCTTCAGGTGGTCATATCTATCTTTCAAATTATTGCACAATATGACTGGACCTTTAATAGTGAGATATTCCATTTTTAGGCCCTCATCAAGGTGATGACGTAAGAATATCATTGCTTTGGCACGGTCTTAGTTTGATGCCTGATTTTCATCCTTTATGGTGTCTACCAGACCTATCACATCAACATGAATTTCAGCATCAAACACCCAAGACATGTAGCTTTTGCCCGATATATCCAGGGCTACAAATTCAAGTTTAGAAAGATTTGACATTATATAGAAAAAGAAAGTTCGTACCTCAGATACTTTCGAAGTATCTGATCGAGATGGCAGAGTCTCGTACTGATAACGTGTTATAAAATAAAGATTGCAAAGTAAAGACAAGTATAGAGAGAAACTGATATATTATTTGAATTCCAAAGTGATGCACATAATGAACTGAAATCTCTTCTATTTATAGAAGAAAGGAAGCTGCTACTGCAAACTGCTACTGCAAGCTGCTACTGCAAGCTGCTACATACCAGATATGGATAATCTTCTATTGAGAGTAATGTTTATCCATAATGGAGTACTGAAAGGATAAGCTAATTGTACCAGGTATAGATAATCTTCCACTGGGGATAATATTTATCCATAACGGAGTACTGAAAGGATAAACTCATTGTACCCGGTATGGATAATCTTCTGCTGGGGGTAATGTTTATCCATAATGGAGTACTGAGAGGATAAGCTCATTGTACCTGGTATGGATAATCTTCTACTGGGGGGAATGTTTATCCATAATGGAGTACTGAAAGGATAAGTTCATTGTACCCGGTATGGATAATCTTCTACCGGGGTAATGTTTATCCATAACTGGGTACCGAAGTGATTAGCTTATTTTCAATAGAGTAATAAATAGATAGACATATTTACGGCGGAGGCCCATATGAATAAGCTTCTTCAGGAAGCTTATTTATACCGGAGTACTAAATAAACATCATAATATAATATATTTATAACATAGCCCCATTTGCCTTCATCTTTTAATATCCATTACTCCTAATACCCTAAAAAAGCGCCTAGAAGAATCAAAAATCAACCGCATAACCTAAAAGGTTCCCCCCGAACCTTCTCTTCTTCATTCCAATTCCAATAGAGAAGAGGGATCAGCGGCAGAACCCAAGACCTAGACCCCTCCTCTCCAAACGACCAGCGACCCTTCCTCTTCTGCATCTCCAGACCTCCACGCCAAATAACCACCCTCAATTCCTCCATAGCCACATCTTTACCACCATCTCCAAAGCAGAAGGTCAAGCTCCCTAAGTATCCCTCACCAGTCGCCGGATTTGATCACTGGTGGGTTTGGTCGACCATTCACGGCCAGCTACACCTCTCCCCTATCCCCTTTTACTCCATTTCTGCTGCTCCTAACACACAAGAAATACTCAAATTTTTAGCTTCCTTTCCCTTAATCTTGCCGATCTTCACCCTCACACACACACAAAGAAAAACCAGAAAAAAGAGGATACAGATATGGAAGATAGGGAGAAACAATGATAGAAATATGAGCAAGGAGCGGAAATAGAGCCAGAAAAATATATTAATCTGTTTTTGTCTTCAGTTTTCTTTAAATTTTTGTCTCAAAATTGGAGTTCCGTCGAGGTTGTCGTCGCAGTCTGAGTTTTCTATAGTTAAGCATTTTCAGATTGCATTTGGAAAAATTGTCTTAGGTCCGTTCTTCTTAACTTGTTCTTGATCAATGTAATCTTGATGTCTCAAGCACTTATATGAGAATGAAAGAAAAATTCTGTTGTTCATAGTTGGTGCTTTATTATCCGGGTACAATCTTTTCTAATCTTTGCCTTGTGGCGCTATTACTATGTATTTTATAATATCAGCCTTGCCGGCTTTTAATGTTATCGCAACTTTCCTTTGTTTTCTTGTCTCTGGTCTGCTAATATCTGCGAGGTTCTTCTAGCCGTAAACGAACAAAGTAGTATTCATGTAAATGAGATCTTGATTCTCCCTCCATGTTTGTCTTGAAGTGGAATGAGCAGAGAGCAACATTGAAAGGTTTAGTTAATTGATATATCATGCTTCTAACATCAATAATTTCTAGTTAAGTACAAAAGTGTTTCAACCATAGAGAGTCTGCAAATTTAATGCCTTATATGTGGTACTCGTTTTCGTTTGCATCATATGTTTGGTGCAGTAACATGAAAATCCTTGTGCATTTATACCAATGTTCAGTCATATTGTTTAAGCTTCCTTGTACTTAATAGTAGTCCACCATCTCGTGGTGTGCTTTGGATGATCAATTATTTTGCGCACTTTGTGAATTATCTGGGCAAATAATAGGATGAGTGAGATGTGTGCGTTAAGAAGTAGGTAGTTAACTTGGTCAGAATTTTAGCTCTAAAAACAAAATGCAACTGCTGATGAGTTAATTGGGTTGATTGAAAGTCTTGTAATGGCTTAGATTCACTTTTACTGTTTGCTAAGTTTCGTTTCACATTCTCTGATTTTCATTTCTTTAATTGCTCTGGATGCTTACATATTGTCACTTTATTTTGGTCGGTTGTGATGAACATGAAATTGTTTGGAATTGTGTCATGGGAATTGGGAAGAGGCCGAGCCATTAGTAATTAACCTGTTCACGTCCTTTAGGAATTGGGATCGGTTAAATGCATAAAATAATAAGTTAAAAGGGAATGAGCTTGAAACCTTGTAAAAGTACTCTATAATTACGGGCCTTTTTCATACACAATCATCAAATTAGGGATTACATAACTCACAATTTCGTAGAATGCTTTAGGCGCGTTTTTGAAATTTTTATTGTGATTATGTACACGCTAGCGTGACATTATTACGGTTTCCTAAAATGTATATTCGTAGCTTGCTTTAGGCGCGTTTAATATACCATCGTGGTTGTGTACACGTTCGCGTGAAATAATTACGATCTTAAAAACAAAATCGGAGTATGCGTTTACGCAACTTCGACTAAACTTTTTTAATAATAAAAAAACGTTATTAATTGTGGACACGTACTCGTGACATAATTTCTGACGTGCCAAACAAATGGGTACACGTACGCATGACCTGTTTAAAGATAATTTCTTAATTAAAAGGGGTGAATGCACATAGGTCCTAAAATAATTAATTAGACAATTTAATTAAGCCAAGTATGATTAAAGCGACCGTGCTAGAACCACGGAACTCGGGAATGCCTAACACCTTCTCCCGAACTAACAGAATTCCTAACCCGAATTTCTGTGTTTCGCGGACTGTGAAACAGAATAAACTTCCTCGATTGTGGATTTTAAACCGGTGACTTGGGACACCATAAATTATCCCAAGTGGTGACTCTGAATTTGAATAAACAATCCCGTTTGAATTATTATCACTTTAATTGAAAAAACTCTCTTATATGCTCCTTTCGGATAAAAAAGGAGGTGTGACACTACCTAACAACAGGAAATCTTTTTGTTTTTTTCTTTCGACTTTAATCCATCAAGAAACATGTCGAATGATATCCATCGTCGGGAAAAATAAAAAAATTTAAAATATTTTTTTCTCAATTATTTGCTATCTCTAACAACTACAACTAACAAGAGAAGAAAAAAAAACAAAAAAAAAACTAATATACATACATACAAAATATTCCCACCCTACACTTTAAGTTGTGGCATGTCCCCATGACACACAAAGAAAATGCAAAAGTGAAGAAAACTCCCATGATCAAGTCATTCCATGTCAAAGACAGTTTCGGGGTCCAGATGACAAGCCCGGCCAAGTGCACGCAACTATACCATGATCTTCTTCTCAGACTTGGCATTCTGTGTAGCAAGGGAGTCCACTCGAGTTCCCAAATTAGTGACTGAAGTGCGCATCCCCGTCATCTCATGTTCTAAAGCAACCATTCCCGTGTCCCATCCATCGCATGGAAGTTCTCCAACACCCTGCTCATTCAGTGAGAAGCAACAACATCCTCACCGTGCACCTCATTTACCTCACAGGGCGTATCAAATTCCTCACTATCCGCCTCAGCAGCCCCAACAGGTTCCTTCCCAATTACATCTTTATCAGCCCAACATTTCTGTTTGTGCTTGACTTTCCCATCCGTGGCCCTATTTTCGGTACCCGTGCCTCACGACATAACCGATTGACTAGTGATGGGAAAAAGGACCCATACCTTTGCACAAGACAACGAATTGTCATCTCGTATTAAATGACCCGAGCCACATCAAAATCGTGGCCATTGATAAAGCACCAAATCATAGCAGCCCGGGGACCATTTACCTAAGTTGTATTGCCTGAAGGCATCAGTCGGTTATTAATGATGTATAGCCAGCACTTCCCCTCAAAAGTGAGCGAAGCCGAGTGAAATTTGTGCTCCTCCTTTAGCCACACCTCCTTCCTAGGTACACAAATGGTTGCAAAGAACAGGCGCCACATGTATGTTTTTCTGCTGCGTGTGAAATAGTAGTCACCTGCATTAGGGTCTTCCAAGTACTCCGGCAAGTGATAGGATCCTTGGATGGCCTCCTTGGAGAAGTCCATTCTCTTCTTCCGGACTGTGCAGACATGGTCCTCATGTTCCGGGCAGTCCGGAACAACCATTAAGTTTGCCTCGTCAGGTTCTTCGAAGAACACCCCTATTCCTTACCTGACCAATTCCTCATACACCTAGGACAATCATTTTAGAGAGAACCAATATCAATTTCCCTTTCCGGTATTGGCTTTTTGCTTGCTTTGCTATGAAATCATTCTTGGGCTTCCTAGGAGACGAACTTGTTTTGATCATATGGGCGAGCGGATGCAGAAGCTCGCGACCTAGGCGTGCCCGTTTGACCACTGGTGGTGGTAATTGTGGTTTTTCTTTTCTTGGAGGGAGCCATAGCACCTGAAAAAAACCAGCCAAATATCAGCTAATGAATCACTTGGTGAACAAAGAAAGGTTACTCAGACTTCACCCTCACACTTGGTTACAAAATTACACCCTCAACCTCATTGGCATTTACACAAACACTTAACATGCACAACTATTCCTAACATCTCATAAGCAATTTTAGCCATAGCTGGACTACATTCATATCGATCTCACTACCTATCAACTATATTTTTAGGCTCCATGATGAAACTCAACCTCCACTCCATAAGAAAAGGAGAACAAAAAGAAAGAACCAAAAAAAATTGTTACAAACAAATAAGGAAAAATAGAAACAAGGGAAAAAGCATCTCACGTACCTGAGGGATCTTTGAGAAAGAGTGCTCGTGAGGAACAGTGAAGGGAGAAGAGTAGGGGAGTGGGTTTGTGTTGTTTTTTC
>MU720180.1:82099-131544 GCA_026770625.1 Nicotiana glauca | reverse complement strand
GGGGGGGGGGGGGGGGGTTAGGGTTTTGTGTAAGAGAAGCAGGAAAGGGGAAAATTTAGTATGGGGAGGAGTTCGAGGGGGTCCAAAATGAAAAGAAAGCGGTACTTACCTGTGCATGGTCAGGTCATCTCGTGCGTGGCCGCACATATATGACATTATACTGGTGCAGGTGCAGGGCTGTATGCACGGTCAACCCCTCATATACGCGGACGCACACATACCAAAATAGTTTGACGTCGTCTTTTACGCGACCATATGCGTGAGGTACCTACCAGGTGCGCGATCGTGCACGGGTACATTTACAGGGAGCCTTTTAGACACCCCAGTTCCGACCGTCAGCAACATATACCTTCATGCACCTATCAAGTCATAATATACACTAATTTCTACCTACTTTACGCTACAAACAAAAGTGAAAAACTAAGCTAGTAAAAGAATTAGAGATAGTTCTGAGTTATAGTCATCAACATGACTCAACCGGACATCCTCAACTGATTATGATGCTCGAAGATTGCTGATCAAATCCTCTAGAAAGATACGGTTTTAGCCTGTGCCCATTCACTTTGAAACTCTCCATTCCGTCCATGTTCTGGATCTCAATTGCCTCATATGGTGATACATGTTTCATCACATACGTTCCCGTCTATCTAGACTTAAATTTTTCAGGGAACAATCTGAGTCTACTATTGTACAGTAAGAATTTTTGCCCTTCATGAAATTCCTTCGATTTAATCAGACGATCATGCCATTTTTTCATCTTTTCCTTGAAAATTCACTCATTCTCTTATGTGTCCAATCTAAATTCCTACAGCTTATTCACCCGTGAAATTCTGTGCTCACCTACAATACTAAGATCAAGATTAAGCAATTTAATTTCCCAATAAGCCTTATCCTCTATTTCTATAGGTAAGTGACATGATTTTCCTTATACTAACTTGAAGGGTGAGGTCTCTATGGTTTTTCTGAACGTTGTTCTATATGCCCATAAAGCTTCATCCAACTTCAATTACCAATCTTTTCTAGAAGCACTAACCGTCTTTTCTAGAATTCTTTGAGTTCACAGTTAGCTACTTCTACCTACCCACTAGTTTGAGCATGATACGGGGTTTATGTTTTATGAGTTACCTCATATTTAGACAGTAAAGCGACAAACTATTTATTTACAAAATGTGACCCATTATCACTGATGATGATTCGGGGAGTTCCAAAGCGGGTGAAAATATTCTTTCGAAGATATTCACATACTATCCAAGCATCGTTAGTCCTAGTAGGGATTTCCTCGACCCACTTGGAGACGTAATCAATGACCACTAGGATGTACTCATAGGATTGGGACGATAGAAAAGGTCCCATGAAGTTGATGCCCCTAACATCAAAGATTTCGCACACCAAAATGGAGTTTAGGGGCATCTCGTCCTTTTTACTAATGTTACCTGTCAGTTGGCACTTGTCACATGTAGCCACGTAAGATCTTGAGTCTTTGTACAGAGATGGCCAGTAAAAACCGGCCACCATGACCTTTGCTGCTATCTTATTTCCCCCCATAGTGTCCTCCAGCTGCTACATCATGACAATGGGACAATACGCTTCCCATTTCCCCTTCTGGTACGTATCTCCGAATTACACCATCTGCATATAATTTAAACAAAAGGGGTCATTCCATAAGTAACTTTTTACCTCATTTTGCAGCTTCCTTTTCTGGTCGGAGGTTAAGTCGTGCGACAGCCACCTACTAGCTAGAAAGTTGGCTATGTCGGCGAACCATGGCGGTCTATCACAGACTGCTGCAATGGAAAAAATCTGCTCATCTAGGAACTCTTCTCGAATGTCCACCGCTTTAACAAGTGGTTTCTCCAATCGCGACAGGTGGCCAACCACTTGATTTTTTGTGCCCCTCTTGTCTTTGATTTCTAGATCAAATTCTTGTAGCAACAATACCTGCCGCATCAGACGCGGTTTGGACTCTCTCTTACTCAGCAAATATTTCAGTGTTGAATGACTAGTATGCACTATTACCTTGCTTCCTACCAAATAGTGTATGAACTTGTCAAAAGCAAAGACCACTG
This sequence comes from Nicotiana glauca, assembly GCA_026770625.1. Lineage (NCBI taxonomy): Eukaryota > Viridiplantae > Streptophyta > Magnoliopsida > Solanales > Solanaceae > Nicotiana > Nicotiana glauca. The sequence goes on along the minus strand of MU720180.1, from coordinate 129,478 downwards.
CAAAGAACTTGTTCTCCGTGGTTGCAAAATTCACCTGAGCATCATTTAAGGTCCGCTTTGCATAGTAAGTGGGTAGGAACAATTGATCTCTCCTCTACCCCAGCACTGCTCCCACTACCACATCACTAGCATCACATATTATCTCAAAAGGTTCACTCTAGTTAGGAGTCACCATTATGGGATAACTCACTAGCTTTTCCTTAATAAATTCGAATGCTCTAAGACACTCCACATAGAACAGAAATTTCACATCTTTTGTAAGTAATGTAGTTAAGGGCTTGGTATTGCTGGAGAAATTCTTGATGAACCTTTTATAGAAACCGACATGCCCTAGAAAAATTCTGATGCTCTTCACTGAAGTTGGTGGTGGGAGCTTATCTATCACATCTATATTAGCTCTATCGACCTCAATAACTTCAGCTGTGACTTTATGGCCCAAAACTATCCCCTCCTTAACCATGAAGTGACATTTTTCCTAGTTGAGTGTCCTCACATCGTTTCAGAATAATTTTGAGGTTCCTCAAGCAATCTTCAAAGTCATCTCCAAATAGATTAAAGTCATCCATGAACACCTCCAGACACTTCCCATTCAAATCTGAAACGACTGATATCATACATCTCGAAAAAGTAGATGGTGCGTTGCATAGTTCAAAAGGCATTCTCTGGTATGCAAAGATTTCGGAAGGGCAGGTAAAGGTGGTTTTATCAATGTCTTGGGGAGTAATGGGTATTTGATTGTACCCTAAATACTGATCGGCTCCAACCCTACACCACTATATAATGGCAAAGAGTGGTCGATGCAGCTTTTACCCGAAGGGTCGGGATCGATTTCCACAGGGAGTTAATATTGGTTTGGAGTTGGGTTTCTATCTAATCTAGATACGCGTGTTGCTTTTAATTTCATTTCTAACCATGCTTGGATTTTTTTCTGTTCTACTTTAATGCTTTTGATTGCTAAAAATAATCTAAGTACAATGTTTTTGTAAGAGTTTTCTCAATTGATAAAAAACACTAGGGAAGTGACTTACACCTAAGCGAGTATGTAATGGGATCTAGAATTTAGGACAAGCTTGTTATATTTGGGATCATTATGTAACCTTTACACATAGTTACTCGCTTTATACCTCTCGGTAGTTCGAGTGACTTTGCCCTAATTGGCTTTCTCAAGCCTAATTGGGTGTTCAAACAATGCAAGTAAAATTGGCTCAAGTCGGGTATTACTATTTCTAGGTTTAACCCTTTAGTTGGAGCTATCAATCTCTTGAATGCACCCCAATTCCTCGTTAGCCTAATTTTCCTAGACTTAGTTCCTCTTTCTCAAGAAGAGTCTAAGTCATAAAGGCACGAATCAGTGTTTGCAACCACCAATTCTACAATTAAAGCATGAATCAAGCTAAATATCACTAACCCATAAACAATTAAGCCCTAAAGTTGAAGACCAATTAAATACCCATACTAGGGTTGGGTCACAACCCTAGCTAATGGATATAGCTACTCATAATCAAGGTAGAAATCAAATATGAAGATGAAATATAAGCCATAAAAGTTGATTACAATAATAAAATCTAAGAATATAAGCTAAAGTTGCTCTAAAATTACTCTATATGGTAAAGTACGATTATTCACGAGCTCCCTGCTACAAAATATAAAAATGTGAAAAAGATCTATTTATACATAACTGAAATTACTGGACAAAAATACTCCTACGGACGTTCCGCTGTCAGTGAAATAATGGGTGCCTCAGTGTATGGACTTTTGCGGCCGCGCAAAAGCAGGCGCGGACCGTGTTTCTTCTTTTTTGTGCTTGGTTTAAACTTGATTTCGCGGGAAGCGTAAAAGTTACCGCCTCAGCATTAGCATCAACAGGGGATGCGCAATTTGGATGCAGACCATGCTCCTTAGTTAGGCTCACTTTGCAGGGTCTCTGAACCTTGATCGATGCTCTCAGCAGAATTTATACCGCGACCGCGTTAGGTATTTTGCTGCCGTGCTATTTCATCGCGATCAGCGGTCTCTATTGTACCCAATAATACCTTCTCTAAATCTCAATTCCGTGGACAACGTAATTATGGCCGCCTCAGTGATGGACCTTCTGCGGCCGCTCTTTTCCTTCGCGATCAACGCTTTTATCTCAGCTTTGAACTTGTGCAAATTTAACTCCTTCATGAGTTGATTGTGTCTTTCTTGCCCCATTTTAATCAAACCCTGCAGACAAGCACAATAAGTCAGTTTTTGGGAATACTTTTACACATTTTCGATCCAAAACCTAAGCAAAAGAGAGCATAAGATAAGCTAGAATCTATTGTTATCAGTTCCCCCAAACTTAAACTTTTGCTTGTCCTCAAGCAAACAAAGTAATTCCCACATCCATAAAGATAATTTCAGCTGTTCTAAGGTGACTTCATCAAGCATCAATTTCGACCAACAATTACCCTCAACACAAATGTATTATCAATTACACACAACCTTTTTAGCACCATAGCTCTAGTGCGACACAAGAGCATCAAGAGTTGACTTAACTCATCAAGGAAGCTCTCTCTACTACATAGGTCATTGTGAAAACCAAACTCTTTCTCCTCTACTCTCCATAAGCAAATCTCACTTTAGAATATAGCACTCAAAACAAGGATTGTGGAAAAGAACACTCATCTCTCTCAAAGGAAGGTCATAAGTTCGGCTCTAAGTACTATAAGCTTGCCCCTTATGTGAATCACCACTAATATAAGCTCACTCAACTCAAAATCATATAGGACTTTTGCGGGAATGTAATGAATGTTTTTGGTTCAAGGTAGGATATATCGGTCTATGAAGGTTTCATCTTTCCTTACACTTCATTTTCTCATTTCGGCTCACACTTTCTTGACTCGTTGAGTCATTTCCTTCTTTATTAGGGGACTAGAGAGACACACTGTCACTCTTTCTTATTCATGACAATCATTTTTCTCCTTTCTAATCATTCCAAGCCTTTCATCATTTATTTTATTGGATCCCTTCATTTTTCTATATTATTCACTTTCTTTTTGACTTTTTTGGATTTTCTTTCTTTTTCTTTGCCTTTACTTTTCTTCATTTTGTACCTTTTATCACTTTTGCATTCCGCGTCTCCCTCCCAAACTTATGTTTTTGCTAATTGTGCTAAGGAAAGATCGGGTGCCAAGAGAGGGTCATTTTAGAACAAATAAAGGCTTATATCATGGCTGTGGATGCTTTCAAGTTTCAATGGATCAAGGAGAGCCTATAATCATTTATTAAGTCGAGCTACACTTAGAATTTTGCCTAGACAAACATTCATGGCAAGTTCTAGACTTATTGGCACAGGGCTTGGACTTGCAAATCAATACCTCTCCTCACAAGCTGTTGGATTGCTAAAGAGAAAAGAGTCAAGGGCCCACAACAACCCTAGCTAAGATTGAGCAACACAAATGGCTCCTAAAAACAACTCGATGATTATTTAGTCAACACAATAGTCTAAAGGTCACAACTATCACCATTCTTTGCACATCAATTTGTTTCTAACCATAAGGTCAAAGGTAAATGTGATAGGCCCAAGTGAAGCTTTGCTTGATATTTACTGTGAAAATGGTAACAACAATTAAGTTTCTAAATAGAATTCTAAAAATACGTGATCTATTCTCAAACTAGTATTGAGGGCAGTTTGTATTAAGACTATGTAATGTAACAATGAAATACGAGTTAAATCGAGGCAGTAAGCAAATCGAAGTGTCCTATTGCCCGTGCGTGGAGCAGATCGATGGAGGCCTCGGGGCAGAGGCTCAAGCCGGGATTATGCTATCGGGGACAGTCAGGGAAGGGATAACAAGCAAAGATATGATTAAGTAAGGCTCCTTATGGCCATAACATAGCTAGACGGGTGTAGAATAGGTAAGAAAATAATGAACGCGAGGTGGCCGTAGGCCAATAAGAACAAATGGCTTAGAAGAAAAGAGAGAGAGAGATATTATTGCACTTATGGAGAAATGGAGCAACAGTCGTTCCCTTACAAAGTGGAGTGAGCCTCCTTTATATAAGGGGAGAGACTCGATCATAAGTGGAGATAAAGCATAAAGTAAGGATATGGGATGTCTTGATATGATACCCCAACACATGCTTTAGGTAGGCCGACCCTTGTCAGGTCAAGCCGTGATTCGAGAGCTTCCCCCTTGCTTGCTACAACCTGTAGTTTAGTCGGAATGCAACACTTTCTAAATCAGCTTGAAGTGAACCTCGAGGTTGAGTCTCGACCTTGCCTTCGGGCTTAGAAAGTCATGACCGCGAGGTAACCCCATGTCGGGGGAATCTGGGCCCTCGGATTTACTATACACAGATAGTCTCCGTGTTTCTCAGAGTAAGGGCGATACAAGGAGATGAGAAATGGTTCTGACTCTTTCTTCCTCCGTCATTTTTTTGAGCGTTATGGGCCGCCAGGGTGTGCAATACGTTCCATTACCGCGGATTCCAGCATTGACCATGGCGATTGGCCTTATTTAATATGCCCATGATGTTCTTATAAATATTCATTTCTCCCCTTTTGAGTCTTATCTTGCACCCAGAACCTTTTAGTGAAGTCTGTTTTTACTGGCCCCTCGCTTCTTCTTTTTAGGAGCTTGACTTCCCTCACTTTCTCCTTCTCTTGGACTTTTCTCAAAGATGGAGAACATTTCTACTGCTGTTTCCTAGGAGATCGCGGGCTCGTCTTCTTCGTTCCTTTCCCAAGATGAGTGACCGCTCCGCCTCACATCGAGGAGTGTGTCCCAGGGCCTTTCGCGATGACTTCAGACTTCAGGGTTGAGAGACCCTCCCCAAAATCAGGGAGTTGTGAGCCGGTAACTCGATATGTCAGCTCCATAATGGATGTCGAGAGAGTGAGGACCGATTGTTGCTGGGGGTTGCCGTGCTTGTGGAGATTCCTGCCTAGGATGAAGACATCACTGCTCACAAGGCCAGTTTTCTGAACGTGTACACCTATCTGTTCACTTTCGGGTCGGTGGGACCGCCTTTGCCCTCAATTGACTCGGTGATTCTTGAATTTTATCGGAGTTACCAGGTGACTTTGGGTCAGATTCATCTTTCGTTCTGGCGTGTGGTATATATAATTAGGCATTACTCGGGCATGGTAGAGGGGATGCGCTTTACTATGAATATTTGATCCGGATGTATAGTCATCGTCTCCTTCGCGGGGAATTAATTAGGCTGCATTACCGAGCCCCGATATCCCATTTTACATGTACCAAGGAATTTGGGGATGGCGGTCTGCTGAGTCGGTTTTTTCCCGGTGAGGACGTCTGATTTGATCCCGGCGGAAGGGATGCCGTTCCCTGAGAAGTAGAATGCCGGGCGTAAGTGAACACTAGGCCTTTGTTTCTCTTTGATTTTTCCTCTTTATGTCTCTGATTCCGTTGTTTCTTTCCTTTTACTTTTTCAGTCGTAGAGATTTATCCTTAAGCGGTGCGGGATCTTTAATGTTGGGTTGGCCGCTTATACTCAGTCTATCCGTACAACGATCGCGCGTGGCAGTGTTTATCTTGGGCTTGGTGGGAAGCAAAAGACCATGGTGAGTTCCGAGCTTCGATGCATCCGCATTTTTTTAGCGCAGCTTGCTGCTAGCGGCTCCATCCTTTCTGTGCGTTTGACCTCCATAATTGTGTAGACTATGGAGGAATTCTATTGACAAAATAGGTGCCACCCGTTGGAGGGGATGTCCTGGTACCTGGAGAGGAGAAGAAAAGGCAAAGAGGTGTATTGGCCGAGCCCTCGGAGATCAAAAGGTTCAAAGAGGAGAAACCCGAGGTTTATTCATCGGTACCATCCTCTGAGGTGGTAAAAAATCCCCATGCTGAAGGTGAGGGGGAAAGTAGCTTCTCGAAACCCTCTAAAGGCCTTTCGGGATCGGTTGTCCCTCGGGACGGAGGGACAAATGCTTCTGAATAGGAGTACGCTGCTGACGTGACTCGTACTTATGGTGGCGAGGTAATGGATGGGCTTTCAGGCACTGGCCTTGACTCGGGGGGCAGTCAGAATCCTTATCGAGCTGGGACGCCCTCATCAGGTGGTCCGAAAGAGCCCGGATTGGAGAACTGGGATGAGCATGGGGCGGAAGTTCTGCTTGGCTCTGCAAGCCCATTAGTGATCATTGATTCTTTGAAGGGGGAAGTGCTTCCATCTGGATTGCGAGACGAGCCTCACTGGGACCTTTCTGAGGAGGGAGCGCTGATCAAAGCTGGAAGCACCCTCGGGAGACCTGCGCTCATTATTGAGGGTAACTCTGATGCTTTCGCCTCCTCTATCTTTGGCGAGATGGGTAGGCTTTGTGAGCGGGTAACTTTGCCTGTAACTTCATTTGTCTTTATTTGTGGCCGCTCCGATCTTCGTTCTCCTGACCTCTTTACGTGATTTTAGGCTGAAGCACTTTATAATCAGGCCTTCGCCCAGTATCAGGACGAGGTGGGCCGCCGGGAACATGAGAAAGCCTTCTTAGCCGAATAGGTTATTCATCCCTCGTTCTGACCATCGTTTGGGTTTATGCGGAATTTTGTTGTTTCTAACCCCCTAGGCCCTGATTCATGCAGTTTTAGAAGGAGAAGCTTTTGCTAAGGGGGAAGCTTCGGGCCAAGGATGCTGAAATCTTCGAGCTTAGACGTCATGTGGATGAGGTGGTCACGGAGATGGACAATCTTGGGAAGAGAGTCACCTCGGTTGAGTGCCAACTTCAGGATGCAATGGAGGATAGCGGTAAGTACAGGAGTTTTCGTTCCGGGCTGGTGGCTGCACTGCTTCGGATCAGATTCGAGGTCGAGGTGCTCATATCTTTACACGTAGAGGGAGCGGTCACTGAAGACTCTTGTGTTGAGAGGACCCTTGAGGGGGCAAACCCAATTTTTCCTCGAGCTGGGGATCGAGTTCGGCCGGAGCTTCGAAGGTTGACCATCGAGGGCATGTTGGAAGGCATCTTTAGTGGTGTTAAAAATGGGGGTGAGTCCCCAGAGAGAGGAGATACTGTTGATAAGGGACCGATAGAGGATCCGCGATCGCCTGGATGCAACCTCTGAGGCCGCCGAGCCGGTGATAGATTTAGACTATTTTGTTTTTTCCTGTTGATCTCCCTGCCTGTATACAACACTTTTATTTTAGCGTATGTATAGGGAAGTGTCTTGTGGCTTTATCCCCCCCTTTGGCGAGCGAATATTGGACTTGCAGTGTTACTTTGTGGCCTGTTTAGGCCCTTAGGATTTTTGTAGCCTAATTATTTTTGGGTCCAGTCTTCGAGTTGAGCCGTGATCCGACCTGTAATTGACTCGTGAGTTTTCTCGATTCCTTGGTCGGTGACAGTGGCACCCATGCCATGCCATTAGGCATATTATAATTTTTGGGCCCAGTCTCCGTGTCACGTTGCGATTCGAGCTGTAATTGACCCTCGAATTACCGTAAATTTTTGGTTGGTGACAATTACTTTTATTCCTCTCCTCTTGGTGTCTCATAGTTTTCGGGTCCAGTCTCCGAGCTGCATTGCGATTCGAGCTATAATCGACCCTCGAATTACCGTAAATTTCCGATTGGCGACAGTAGTACTTATGCCGCGCCCGTAGGCATATTGCAATCTTTGGGCCCAGTCTCCGGGTCGCGTTGCGATCCGAGCTATAGTTGACCCTTAGATTTTACTGCATTTACGGCGATAATGGTATTTATCTCGTGCCCTTAGGCATATTGCACTTTTCTGGGTCCAGTCTCCGAATCGCATTGCGATTCGAGCTGTAATCGATCCCTAGCTTTTGTTGAATTTCCAGTGATGGCAGTATTTATGTCATGCCCTTAGACATATTGCACTTTTTTGGGTCAAGTCTCCGAATCGCATTGGGATTCGAGCTGTAATCGACCCCTAGCTTTTGTTGAATTTTCGACGGTGATGCCATCTATGTCGCTTGGTCGTAGAGACCTTTTGATATGTGTCTCGTAGGCTTCGTACAATTAACTATTTTGGATCCGGTCTCCGAATCGGGTTATGATTTGAGCTCATTTTAATCCTCAAGTTGTCATGATTTTTTAGCCGGTGATAATGGCTCTTACGCTGTCTGGTCGTAGAGACATTTCAATATGTGGCCCATAGGCTTGCTTAGCTGGCGACAATAGTTCTTACGCTATTTTTTTGCCCGTGGGCTTTGTGTAGGCTTTGTATCCGCTCATTAAGGTCTTTTTGTAGTAATTTTGCCTGACCTCGTCGGTTCCAGAGGAACCTCATTTCAAGTCATTGTCGGCGGTGTTTCGAGCACCTCATAAGGTTCATAGCTCGTAGGTCGAGTAGATCGACACTCCTGCATTTTTGGAGCCGACATTGTCGGAGCTCGTTTTTTGCTTGAGGAGGGAAGCCTGTTTTAATCGGTTCTTTCTGAAGTGTATCAGAGTAATGGCCTATGATTTTTAGCAACAGTCGGGCATTCCCGAGTCGCGTTATTTAGGTTGTATTAGCCATTTCGATCGTAGTCGTATGCATTTGGTCGTAGCCATTTTTGATTCTACGTCGAGGGTATGCTCTTTATGGAGTCTTACAAATGCGACGTATAGCCTAATTATCGGGATTTTCATGCCTGTTGAGGTTTTACAATTTTATCATGCCTGCTGAGGTCTTACAGTTTGTAGAATATATCTGGTTATGCCGAGGTTGCCTGCTAGGGTCTTACAGTTTTGGATTTTCCAGTGCGTGGCGATTGGCGACAGCCTCCGAGTCATCGAGTTTGCTTGAATACAACTTCTCGTGAGCTCGGAGTTGTTTTTTGGGGGCTTGATGAGCCCAGAGTTCCAACCCTGGGGTCGTGCAAGTTGTCAAATTGCTTACATTGAGTCTCCGAGTAGATCAGATCAATTTAGGCTTGAATACCGCCTTTTGTAAAGTCGGAGCCGTATCGCGAGGGCTTCACGAGCCCAGAGTCCCGACCCTGGGGTCGTGGTGGTGCTTAACCGTTTAAGTCTCTGAGTATATTTGATTTGTTTGAGGGAGAAGCATTTGCCACAAATATGTCGAAATGATCTTTCTCAAAACATGAAATGCTGAGAAGATATCCTTTATTGCTTGGAGCAGATATAGGCCGTGATGAAAATGCCAAAAATATATTTTTTATTTCTCGGCATAGATATAGGCTGTAAGTACATATTGTCTCGTTACCATGAGCTCGACCCTCTTGGACCGGGAGATACGGATTATGTGCTCCGAGAGATCCACGAGGGCACCTGTGGAAACCACTCCGGGGCAGACTCCCTAGTTAGAAAGGTAATTAGAGCAGGTTACTATTAGGATAGCATGGAAAGGGACGCCAAGGAGTTCGTCCGGAGATGCGACAAGAAAGATTCGCCCGCATGATCCACCAACCTGGAGAACAACTACATTCCGTCCTGTCGCCATGGCCATTTATGAAATGGGGAATGGACATCGTTCGCACTTTGCCAACGACACCTAGTAAATCTAGATTCATTCTGTTTATGACTGATTACTTTTCAAAATGGGTAGAAGCACAGGCCTTCTAAAAAATAAGAGAAAAGGAAGTCATCAACTTTATATGGGAACACATAATATGCCGGTTCGAGATCCCATCCGAAATAACATGCGACAACGGGAGACAATTCATTAGGAGCAAGGTTACACAGTTCCTTGAGGACAACAAAATCAAAAGAATCCTTTAAACACCATACCATCCGTGTGCAAACGGCCAGGCCAAATCCACAAATAAAACCTTCATTCTAAACCTAAAGAAGAAATTAGAGAGCTCCAAGGGAAAATGGCGAGAAACTCTACCCAAGATATTGTGGGCATATTGGACGACTTCAAAATCAAGCACGGCAAAACACCTTCCTCTCTAGTATACGGTGCTGAAGCATTAATACCGGTAGAGATCGGGGAGCCAAGCGCTAGATTCCTACACGCTAGAAAAGAGACAAACCACGAGGCCATGGCAACAGCCCTCGAACTGCTCGACGAGAGGCGGGAGGCCTCGCTGGTTCGGATGGTTGTCCAAAATTAGAAAATTGAAAGATATTACAACCGGAGACCGAACCTCAGATACTTTAGCATCGGGGACTTGGTCCTGAGAAAGGTTACTCTCAACACCCAAAATCCCAACAAAGGGAAACTAGGCCAGAATTGGGAAGGGTCGTATCGTGTCCTCGGAATAGTTGGAAAAGGCTCTTATAAGCTTGGCACCATGGAAGGTGAGCAGATCCCGAGCAACTAGAATGTGTCAATGCTCAAGCGATACTACTATTTGGGCCTCCGATCATGAAATACCCACGGGAGCCCCCGATCGAGCATCGCCCTCTCTTCCTCACAAACAGACTTTCACCCCGAAATAGGTTTCCTACTGAAAGGGCTTTTCTAACAAGACAACACGCCAGGTCAAGCAATTTTAAGGAGCCGAGCCCATGGGGCCGTCGAACCTTCTCCTATATAGGGCCCCGTTTTCACCGAGCGAGAACTGGGCCGCTATGGTTCGTAAGGCTCTTGATTCTTTTGGGTCGACGGGCAATTTCCTGTCTTTCAGATAAGCGATGTATTTATTTCTCCAATCCCATGTCAGGATGGTGGAGTTAACTTCCACGTGACCTTCATCAACCACGGACTTGATTAATTGGACCACAACCCTGGGGAGCAGGTCTTCCTCCTTAGCGGATGACCCTAGATTTGTTAGGGCATCAACCTCGCTGTTCTGCTCTCGAGCTACATGGACTAAGGTCCATTCCTTGAAGTGGTTCAAGGTGACTTGGATTTTATCCAGATACCTCTGCATTCTTTCTTCCCGAGCTTCGTAGCTTCCGTTTACTTGACTTACTACGAGGAGAGAATCAGATTTTGCCTCGATGACCTCGGCCCTCAGGCCCTTGGCTAACTCCAAACCTACAATCATAGCCTCATACTCAGCTTCGTTGTTAGTTAGCTTTGTAGTTTTTATGGATTGTTGGATCATGCCATCGATGGGCGGCTTCAGGACTATATCGAGTCCGGATCCTCTGACGTTTGTGGCACCGTCCATGAACAGGGTCCACACCCTGAAAGATATGCTTGACTTTAGTAAAAGTTCTTTCTCTACCTCGGGGATGAGGGATGGCAAAAAATTAGCCATAAAATTCGCTAGGATTTGGGATTTAATGGCTGTTCGAGGTTGATACTCAATATCATACCCTCCGAGCTCGATGGCCCATTTGGCTAGTCGACCCGACAACTCAGGTTTGTGTAGTATGCTCCGGAGGGGATAGGTTGATAGGACGTAAATGCGGTGGCACTGAAAGTAAGGCTTTAGCTTGCGTGAAATGCTTATTAGTGCGAGTGCCAATTTTTCTAGATGGGAGTACCGGGTTTCGGTGTCCCCCAAGGTTCGACTTACATAATACATAGGAAATTGCGTACCTTGATCTTCCCAGACTAATACACCGCTCACCGCTATTTTGGATATGGCCAGGTACAGATACATCGTTTCATCCTCCTTGGGTGTATGCAGCAAGGGTAGGCTTGACAGGTACCGTTTCAGTTCTTCCAGGGTGCTTTGACATTTTGGAGTCTATTTGAAGTTACTCTTTCTTTTGAGTAGGGCGAATAAGTGATGGCTTTTGTTTGACGACCTTGATATGAATCTGCTTAGGGTTGCGATTCGCCTGCTCAGTCGTTGGACGGCTTTTACGTTGTTTACCACTATGATTTCTTCGATGACCTTTATTTTGTCGGGGTTTATCTCGATCCCCCCTATTTGAGACCATGAAGCCCAGGAATTTACCCAAGCCTACGCCGAAGGTACACTTTTCGGGATTTAGCTTCATGTTGTAGCTTCTGAGGATATCGAAAGTTTCCTGCAAATGGGTCAGATGATCCTATGAGCGCATGGATTTAACTAGCATATCATTTATGTATACTTCCATTGACTTACCTATTTGATGTCCAAACATTTTGTTAACTAGGCATTGGTACGTCGCTTCTACATTTTTTAGCCCGAAGGGTATTTCGTTATAGCAGTAAGTACGATATTTGTGATGAATGAAGTCTTTTCCCTATCCTCGGGGTTCATCTGGATCTGATTTTACCTTGAGTAGGTGTCCAGGAAGGTGAGAGTCTCGTGGCATCGATCAGACGATCAATATTAAGCAATGAGAAGGAATTTTTGGAGCACGCTTTATTTAAATCTTTATAGTCTATGCATATTCTTAGCTTATTCCCCTTTTTTGGTACTACTACTACATTAGCTAGCCACTCGGGATACTTTACCTCCTTGATGGATCCGATTTTAAGAAGTTTTGTTACCTCCTCTTTGATGAAGGCGTGCTTTACCTCAGACTGCGGTCTCTTCTTCTGCTTTATGGGTTTGAATTTAGGGTCGACGCTCAACCGATGGGAGGTTATTTCCTGAGGGATACCTGTCATGTCTAGGTGGGACCAGGCAAAAACAGTCAATGTTATTACTAAGAAGTTGAATAAACCTCGTCCTGAGTTCAGGGGTCAGCCATGTTCCTAGGTATACCTTACAATCTGGGAGGTTCTCAGTCAGAACAGTCTGCTCTAGCTCCTCGATCGTTGACTTAGTCGCATTCAATTCTTCGGGGTCAATGAAAGTTTGGGGGGGGGGGGGTGAAGAAATCTTCCTTGTTGTCTCCTGGAGTCTGCACACCACTTTCATCGTTTGAGGCCGAGTGCGTAGGGGTTGGCATTTCATGGTAGACCGCGAACATCTCCCTTGCCTCTCGCTATTCTCCGTGTATTGTTGTGATGCCATCTCTCGATGGGACTCTTATTACTTGGTGTAAGGTCGAGGGTACTGCCCTTATATTATGTATTCAAGATCTGGCAAGTAAGGCATTGTACCTCATATTGCCGTTGATAACCTGAAACTCAGTGTTTTGGTTCGTGCCAGACGTGTCGATCGGGAGGATGATATATCCTTTCATTTCTTCCCCGATCATGTTGAAGTCGTGGAGGACTCAGGGGACGGGGATAACTTGCTCGAGTAGCCCTAGCTGTTCTACTACTTCTGACTTGATTATGTTAGCCGAACTTCTCGGGTCCACAAGCATGCGCATTATCCTTGTATTTTTCAAGAGAAATGAGATCACCATCGCGTCTTTGTGCGGTTCCCCAATGGCCTCGAGGTCTTCCTCGGCGAATATGAGGGTTTCTTTGGATAAGCATTTTCGGGTTGATCCCTTTTTTTAGCGGATATTTTTGTTCGTTTGGACACGGGTCCTTGGGGGTCGCTAGTTCCTCCGATAATCATATGGATGCTACGTTGGGGGCCCCTCCATTTTGCTCGAATCGAGCCCGGGGATGCCTCGAACTTTGGATCGGCCGTGTCCATTTCCCTGTTGCTTTCGAGGTCTCGGTTGACTATCTCACCAGCCGGGCTGAGCTTTCTGCCCTGAAAGTGAAGATCTCAGGCAAAAAAGAAGTGTGAAAGATATCGTGCGTTTAGATGGCGAAACCAGCAAGAAAATAATCACTATTATTTTTAGCCCCACGGTGGGTGCCAAACTATTTACCGTGAAAACGGTAACAACAATTAAATTTGTAAATGGGATTCTAAAAATACGTGATCTATTCTCAAACTAGTTTTGAGGGTAGTTTGTATTAAGACTGCGCAGTGTAATGATGAAATACGAGTTAAATCGAGGTAGTAAGCAAACCGAAGGGGCCTGTTGCCCGAGCGTGGAGCAGATCGATGGAGGCCTCGGGGCCGAGGCTTTAGCCGAGATCGTGCTACTGGGGCCAGTCGGGGAAGGGATAACAAGCAAAGATACAATTAAGTAAGGATCCTTTTGGCCATAGCATAGCTAGACGGGTCTAGAACAAGTAAGAAAATAAAGAACGCGAGGTGGCTGTGGGACAATGAGAATAAATGGCTTAGAACAAAAGAGAGAGATATATATTATTGCACTTATAAGGAAATGGAGCAACAACCGTTCCCTTATAAGGTGGAGCGAGCCTCCTTTATATAGGGGGAGAGACTCAATCATAAACGTGTGGAGACAAAACATAAAGCAAGGAGATGGGATGGATTGATGTGATACCCCAACATAGGCTCTGGGTAGGCCGGCCCTTGCCAAGTTGAGCGATGTGATTCGGGAGCTTCCCCCTTCCTTGCTACAGCCTGTAGTTTTAGTCGGAATGCAACATTTTCCAGATCAGCTTGAAGCAATCCCCTAGGGTGAGTCTCGACCTTGCCTTCGGGCTTAGAAAGTCATGACCGCAAGGTAACCCCATGTAGGGGGAATCCGGGCCCTCGGATTTACCGTACACACCTGAGACACTTTTATTCATTACTACTATTTACACAAAAACATAAAGAAAATGGACTCAAACCCTTAAGAAGGTTGTCATGCCATCCATCATCAGAAAGAGCCACCCAGTTCACACAAATTCTACCTTTGGAAAGAACTGTGGCATTAAGAAAACCAAAGTCTTATTGATCACGAAAACTTGTAAAAGTGAGAAGCTACAAATTGAAAAAGAAACTACTAATTGAAATAAGAAGCTATGCTATTAAGGAAAATTGCAAAAGAAGTTATAAAGTAAAATACAAAAAGTAAACCGAATGTGTACACTAGGGGATTGAGATGAATATACATAAAAGGGGAATGAATATATACATGGAAAGGTAACTTTATATACATACCAAAGTTACGAAAATAAAGTACGATAAGTAAAAAAATAAATAAAAGAAATAGTATCAGGGTTATTATAGACCAATATCCAAATCATTATTAAAATCAAAATAAGGAACAACCCCCAAATAAAAATTAGAATTGTCCTCAATGCTATCAACAAAAGTAAAGTAGGGGAAGGGTAGAGAGTAAAAAAGAACTCTCTATGATGACTCTGTCTGCATGGGGTCACTAGCTGGGTCCTGTAGCTGGCCTGAGTCACCTCCCTCGGGGTCCTCCATCTCAATCTCCAAATCCTCAGTCTGGGGGATCACCCCTCTTCTCAAGGGATCGCTGTCAGCCTCTATCTCTGGTGCTTGTGTTGCACGAGCTGCTAGAACTGGATCCTCCAAGAGTAAGTCTAGTGGGATGTCTCCAGCTGATCTAATCTTCTCAATCTACTTGCTCACTAGCTTGACTGACTCCTTTGAAGCCCGAGTCTTTTTCATCTTCTTCGTTTGTTTTCCCAACTCCTTGATTGCTTTTCCCTATGCATCCAAAGTGGCCATGATAAGCTTCTGGTTGTCCAGGAGCTTCTTCTAGTTGTATAGAAGCTCGTTTAGTGATTCCTCAACTGAAGTAGGCACCTGGGGCTGTGCTGGAACTGACTGAGCTTCCAGCGTGCTGGATAGGACAGACAACTTTGATGTAGCTGCCTGCATCCAGTTGTTGATGCTCGGGAGAGTCAGATTAACCCTCAGTGCAGTCAGAGGGTATGCTGATGAAGAATGCACTAAAGTCGGAATAGAGAAAGATGGTCCGAAGAAAGGATGCGGCATGTTAGTGGAAGGCTCGGAACGAGTGGCCATCACCCCTGTCTCTTCAGACTGGCCAGTGGAGGTGGTGGATTTGCCTTTGGACTTGGGGTTTTTCGGACCCTAAAGGCTGTAACATGAAAATGGCCTTTTTGGTTTTACTTTGGTGTCAAAGTCCCTTCATTCAACTTACTGACCCTCCAAGTACACGGTGAGGAAGTTTGGGAAAGGATATGAGCTCTCATTGTTGTTAACCACTCTGGTGATCACCTTGGCCATAATATTCCCGACGTTGATCGGGTACCCCGCCATGATATCCCCCACAATAATAGCCCGGGAGACCGGCATATCACTGTCATGCGTAGTAGGGTCTAACCGGCTGCACACAAAAGTTTCCCACCCCTTTGCCTTGAAGCTCAAAGTGTTCCTGTAGATTGGGACCCCAGGTGTCAGCCAAGCTGGAGTAGCCCCAGGAAGAGCAATCACTGATGCAAGCCAAGGGTGGGCTAACTCATCCAAAGCCATCTTTTCCAGATACAGGGACTCATCCTCATTATTGAACCCAGCATAGTCATTCAGTGTCTTGCCATCAAATCTGATCTTCCGGTTCCTTACCTTGATTACATAGGTGCCCTTTATGATGTGGGCTACGTTGGCATGGAACTCTTTGACTAAATGTTCATTAGCCTCCGGCAGCTTGCTTGTGAAGAATTTCCACCCCGCTCTTTTATCAGATTGTCTCTTCATATTGGGGTTGTAGGATAGAAGATCGCTTTCTATAAATTGCCTCCCGAGGGTGAGAGACCTCTACGGCCACCATTCATGGAATTTTTAATAGGCTTTCTCACTAAAAAATCTTTCTTTCCATACCACATGGTTTCTAGATCTTGCCAACCCCCTAACGTTGGTGTCACCCCCTCTCATGTCATCCGGTATCTCAGCATCAACATCAATATCAACAGAAATAGGAGCAGCTGGTGAGGATGGAGTTGCAACAGGTGGGGAAGATGATCACGATGCCTCACTACCTCCAATCACCTTTCAAAATTTCTCGGGAAGGGACATACTCACTTGTGTACAAGTGGTCCGCTGCTCTATCCGTAGCTTTAATGGCCTTTCGCATCTTCCCAATGGATTGTTCTACTGTTAGGGGTAACTTGATCATTCCTCGTCCCCATCCTCGGGAGGACTCTGCTCTCCCTTTTTGTTTATCACTCCAGCCTCTAGATTTGACCATTATCTGCAGGGAATAAGCTATGAAAAATTCAGAACAATGTATCAGTCATATGGTTAAGCATTATAGTTGAAGCTAAAACATTGCACATGGAAATAAAGCATAGCAGAGGACTTGCATATACTGCCTCTTAGAATCAGGATCCGCTGACCGTGGAAAAAGAGGTATGGCTGCGAAATGGTGACCGTAGTCCGCGCAAAAAGGAATGTGGCCGCAAAATATTAGAAATCAGACTACCCATTCTCTGAAGTTTGACCACCGCTAAGAGAGGAAAAAGGTGCGCGACCATGAAAGCTACACCACTGTCCGTGGAAAAACGAACACGGCTGCGGACCCTACTTGGCAATTCTCTGAACTAAAAATTTGTGGACCGCAAAACAAGAAGCGCGACCACATAAAGCAGGCAGCTGACCGTGGAATTTCCACCGCTGACCACAGAAAACAAACCATTATTACTCTACAATTAGATGAATGCTGACCGTAGAATTACGACCGCGGCCGCAAAATTAAAAAAGAACGGGCACTGAAGGTTTTTTCACTAGCATACAAATTAGGCAAATAGGTGCTAAAATGAACAATCCTACCCCCTATTAGTCATACATAACAAATACCCACTTGAATTTTAAACATCAAGGCCTATATTATGGTGATTAATCAAACCTTAATTAAAAAGACGAAGTTAAAACTAAAAGAAAAGAAAAGCAAACATATAAAAGCAATGCAATGATTTGAGCATACCAGTTATTTGATTGTGTGTTGGAAACTACTTCTGATTAGTGTTATGATGTTGGGAGTAGATTAGAGGAGATGAACAGTAGGCTAATTCTTTTGAGAGTGAAAAGTGCGAAAAGGGTAAAAGGAGGAGGGTCCTCCTATTTATACTAAAACCTTGGGGCCCCACACTGACCTACCTGGCGCAGCCGCGGAATTCCACCACGGTCTGCACTTTTGGCTGAATTGAAGATCTTCATGTTCCATAACACCGCTAAGAGCGGAAAAGTGGCCGCAGCCGCGGCCGCAGAATAAGGTCCGCTGATAGCGAAAAAAGCACCGCGGACGCGGTTGAAACTTCAGAGAAGTCAATTTTGAACTTTTCAAGTCCGTGTTCGCTACAAGATCATGCCCCTACAAAAAAGCTTTCGCTGACTGCAGAATTTTGAGCACGGTCAGAGGTCCAATTGCATATTTAGGCAAATTTTCCAGTATTAGTCCTGCACTGTATCGAAAATTCTTACACAAATCTCACAACCAATTAGTACAAAACAAATCCTACACTAAGAAGAAAATAAAAAAGAACGAAAAACACACGGGTTGCCTCTCAAGAAGCGCCTGATTTAATGTCGCAACACGACGCATGTTACCATTATCATTTGAAATTGATCAAGGCCACCACGTGACTGTCATCAAATTTTCCCAGATAGTGTTTGACTCGGTGCCCATTAACTCTGAAAACTTCTTCATTTTTTGTTTTTCAAATCAAGAGCACCAAACGGAGTTACATGTACCACTTCAAAAGGGCCACTCCATTTTGACTTGAGATTTCCCGGAAATAGTCGTAACCGAGAGTTGAATAGAAGAACCAAATCACCCTCCTTGAATTACTTGCTCTGGCCATACTTTCCATGTAAGTACTTCATCTTGTCCTTATACAAGGACGAACTGGAATAGGCATGGAACCTAAACTCATCAAGTTCATTGAGTTGCTCTACCCGGAGATTTGCTGCAACATCCCACTCAAGATTTAACCACTTCCAAGCCCACATGGCCTTATGCTCTAACTCAATCGAAAAATGGCATTCTTTCCCAAATACCAACCGGTACGGAAACATACCAATTGGAGTATTATAAGCAGTCCTGTAAGCCCACAAAGCTTCATCCAGTTTCCTTGACCAATCAGTCCTATTTGCATTGACAGTTTTATTACAGTATGCTCTTTATCTCCTTATTGGAGACCTCAACATGTCCACTATCCTGATGATGTTAAGGGGTTGATACCTTGCGATTGACACCATACTTTGCAAGCAAGGTGTCAAATGCCCTATTATAGAAATGAGAACCACCATCACTGATGATTGCCCGAGCAGTACCAAACTGTGTGAAGATATTTTTCTTGAGAAATGCCACCACACTCCGGGCTTCATTGTTGGGCAAAGACACAGCCTCAACCCACTTGGAAACATAATCATTGGCCACCGGAATGTAAGTGTTTCCACACGAACTCACAAAAGTCCCCATGAAGTATATGCCCCACACGTAAAAAATGTCAACCTCAAGAGTAGTGGTGAGAGGCATTTCATCCTTCTTGGAAATTCCTCCAGCTCTCTGACACTCATCACATATCTTGACGAGCTCACCAACATCTTTATACAGGGTAGGCCAATAAAATCCATAGCTAAGAACCTTTGAAGTAGTTCTTGCCCCACCACGATGTCCACCGTATGGCGAGAAATGACAAGCATCAAGAATACTCATTTTCTCCTCCTCCAGAACACATTTCCGGATCACACCATCATTAAGAATCTTGAAAAGATATGGCTCATCCCAGTAATAATCCAAGATGTCCCATTTAAGCTTCTTTCTTAGGTTAGAAGAGATCTCACTCGGAACAATGCCAATCACACAAAAATTAGCCACATCAGTGAACTAAGGCATACTATTCAAAGAAATGGAGAGGAGTTGTTCATCTGGAAATGAGTCATTAATTTCTAGGCCATCATGGGGCCTTCCCTCCTCCTCCAAGCGGGACAAGTGGTCCGCCACTTGATTTTTACACCCTTTTCGGTCAATAATCTCAAGGTCAAACTCTTGATGCAAAGGAACCCATCTCATCAATGTAGCCTCAGAGTCCTTCTTTGTCATCAAATAACGGAGCGCCGTGTGATCGGTGTGCACAATCACTTTGGTACCCATAAGATATGGCCTGAACTTTTCCATGGCAAAGACAATGGCTAGCAACTCTTTTCGGTCACAGTATAATTAACTTGGGAATCATTCATCGTTTTTCTTGCATAATAGACCAGATGAAATATTTTGTTGATCCTTTGCCCCAAAATCGCTCCTACCGCAACATCACTAGCATCACACATGAGCTCAAATGACAAACTCCAATTGGGTGTGGTGATGGTGGGAGTGGTAGTCAATCTATACTTCTGAAGCTCAAAAGCTTTCATGCACTCATCATTAAACACAAACTTTGCATCTTTTTCCAATAATTTGCACAAAGGATTCACCACCTTGGAGAAGTCCTTGATGAACCTTCGGTAGAACCACGCTTGCCCAAGAAAGGTCCTCACTCCTTTGACAAAAGTAGGAGGAGAGAGTTTTTTACTTCAATCTTCGCTTTGTCCACTTCGATACCGTTCTTTGAGATCTTATGGCCGAGGACAATGACCTCCTTGACCATAAAGTGGCACTTTTCCCAATTAAGCACTAGATTTGTCTCTTCACATCGCGCTAACACTTTGTCAAGGTTACCCAAACATTTTTCAAACGAGTCACCCACAACACTAAAATTATCCATGAACACTTCCAAGAAGTCCTACACCATGCTATAAACAAAGCCATCATACACCGCTGAAAAGTAGCCGGTTCATTACACAAACCAAATGGCATCCGTGAAAATGCAAAGCTGCCATACGGACATGTGAAGGTGATTTTCTCCTGGTCCTCCAGCGCAATCAAAATTTGGTTATACCCTGAGTACCTATCCAAAAAGCAATAGTAGGAACACCCAGCAAGTCTATCCAGCATTTGGTCAAGAAAGGGCAATGGAAAATGATCTTTGCGAGTCACTTTGTTTAGCTTTCGGTAATCCATGCATACCCTCCATCCGGTGACAGTCCTAGTGGGGATCAACTCATTTTTTGCATTTGTGACCATAATTATATCCCTCTTTTTCGGCACGGATTGTACCGGTGAAGTCTATGAACTATCCAAGATGGGGAACACAACCCCTGCATCTAGCCACTTAATAACTTCCTTCTTGGTGACCTCTTGCATAGCCTCATTCAACCTCCTTTGATGTTCTACGGAGGGTTTGGCATTATCCTCAAGTATAATCTTGTTCATGCAAAAGGCAGGACTTATCCCCCGAATATCAGCTAGACTCCATCCAATTGCCTTCTCCTTTTTTTTGAAGCACCTCAAGGGTGGCATCTACCTACACGTTAGTAAGGAACGGATAAAGAATAACAGGTAAAGTTGAACAAGGGACCAAGAATTCATACCTGAGGTGTGGAGGCAAAGTCTTCAACTCCAATACGGGAGGTTCCTCGATTGAGGGCTTTGTTGGTGGAGTCTTTCTGTTCTCAAGATCCAAGGAAAGTTTACGGGTCTCATAGGAGTAAGAACCCATTCCTTGCAAGGCATTGACATACTCTACCAAGCCTTCATCCTCGGTCACATCATGGTTCAACAATACAGCTTCCAAAAGATCCTTCATATTGATCATGGCACTTTTATCATCAACTATCACCTCCGTCACCAGATCCACAAAAGAACAAACCTTTACTATTTGGCTGTTTCATTGATTTGCACATGTGGAAGACAACTTTTTCGTCACCCACCCGGAAGGTGAGCTCCCCTGCTTCCACATCTATCGATGCATTCCCTGTTGCTAGGAAAGGTCTTTCCAATATTATTGGCACCTCATAGTCGACTTCGCAGTCGAGAAGGCAAAATAAACTTATCAACCCAGACAAGAACATCATCAATAATACCAAGTGGCCTCTTTATTGTTTGATCCGCCATTTCTAATCTCAGTGAAGTAGCTCTCGATTGACCAATATCCAAAGTTTTGAATATAGAGTAAGGCATCAAATTTATACTTTCTCCCAAATCACACAAGGCCTATGCAAAATCCGCACTCCCAATGGTACATGGAATGGTAAATGCGCTGTGATCTTCAAGATTTGGAGCCACCGAGTGCACAATGGCACTCACTTGATGAGTCATTTTGATGATCTCACAATCCATAGATCTCTTTTTAGTTACCAAATCTTTCATAAACTTGGCATATCCCAGCATTTGCTCAAGAGCTTCCACCAAGGGCACATTGATCGACAAACTTTTCATCGTCTCAATAAACTTCTTGAACTAGTTTTCATTCTTCTTCTTTGAAAGTCTTTAAGGGTAAGGCGTAGGAGGCCTTGGAAAAGGAGCCTTTGCTTTAGGCATCACCGTTTCCGGTATGTCTATCACGTGTTCCCTAGAAGGGTTCACGTCATTTTGAGTCTCCTCCTCATTGTCATGAATATCAATTCTCACCTCACCATTCACAATCTCTTCACTCACTTGCTCATCAACTATTGGATCGTCATCATTTTGCACTTCAACATCATCACTCATAACTTCCTTTTTCTTGGAGGTACTTACTTCACCACCTCTACCGCTCCTTGTGGTCACCGCCATTGAGTGTCCGATATTGTTCCCACCCTTCAGATTTACTACTGTGTCACTATGTAGTGCCCCAGTAGGGCGAATATTCAAAACTTGCAAAATCTGGCCAAGTTGAACCTCCAGATTGCGGATAAAAATATTATGGACGCTAATTGGGCATCAGAGTCAGTGTTTTTCTTCATCATTTGCTCAAGCATTGACTCAATCCTCCCCATCTCATTGTTTGACGAGCTAGAACATTGGGACAGAAATGGAGGCGGGTGGTTGAAACATTGGAGGCCTTTGAAAACCCGGCCCCCGATTACCTTGATTACCGTTATTCCAAGCCCCTTGGTTGTTGTTGCCACCCCAATTGCTATTGTTACCCCAATTCTAGTTATTGTTCCCCCAATTGTTGGAGTTTTTTTTGTTATTGTTCCAATTTTCTTGGACTTCATTGCCCCAATTCTGATTATTCCCTTGGGATCTCTATTGTTGATTTAGAGCATTACCCCATTGCCCTTGATAGTTGTTGGCATACAAAACGTCTTCACTTTGCTCACCATACCCATCATCTTGGTTGTAACGCTACTACCTTGCTCAAATTGTTCTTGATTGCTTTGTATTTTTTGACCAGACTATCTACTCTTGTTTACCAATAGATTAACCCTTCCATTGCGTTTACTTGCTTTGGTCCCTAAATCTGCTGAAGCTGTTCTTTGGCTAACTGGTTCATGGT
This sequence comes from Nicotiana glauca, assembly GCA_026770625.1. NCBI lineage: Eukaryota > Viridiplantae > Streptophyta > Magnoliopsida > Solanales > Solanaceae > Nicotiana > Nicotiana glauca. The sequence goes on along the minus strand of MU720180.1, from coordinate 106,713 downwards.
TGTTGTCAACTCAGCTATGGCTTGTCCGTCGTCTTGAAGTCCTTTGTAAATATTTATGACATGAGGGTACCCCTGAGTAACATTTGACCGACTTTGCCAGGCTGAGCACGTGTCATCCATCTTATCAAGAATGGCACAGGCCTCGCCATACGACAACTTCATAAAATTACCCCTGCTTGCTGGTTTATCACACATTGATTTATCGTGTTTAAACCCCGATAAAATGTCTATTGGATAATTGCTTCAGTCATATCATTGTTAGGGAATTCCTTGACCATAATTCTATATCTATCCAGATTTCATGAAGGGATTCATTTGGTTCCTATTTAAAAGCTAAGATCTCATCCCTTAATGCAACCATATGTCCTGGTGAGAAAAACTTGGCTATAAACTTGTCGGCCAACTCATCCCACGTAGTGATGGAATGGTTGGGGAGTCTTTCGATCCAGTCCAAATCTTTCCCTCTAAGTGAAAAAGGGAACAATCTCAGTCTCAATGCATCCTCCGACATATTTGTCTATTTGCTTCCCAAGCAGGTATCCAAAAATCCCTTAAGATGTTTATATGCATTATGATGGGGAGCGCCTGTGAAGTACCCTCTTTTCTCCAATAAGGTCAACATGACATTTGTAATCTACATGACATTTGTAATCTGGAAATTGCCCGCCCGGATCCGGGGTAGGACAATTGCACTTGCGTAACCTTCATTTGGAAGCACTCGAGGAGCTACTCGTAGAGGAGCTGGGGGAGGGTCTAGAATGTTTTCATTGGCCTAGCGGCCTATTCTTTGAGCTTGAGGTACTAGGGGCACCTCATATTCACCATTATCATCGCGGGAGAGCATTCGATAGGGTCATTATTTGCCATTGTTTACCTGAATCAATTAACTCACACAAGTTAGTAAAACAGAAGGAAAGAAAAACATGACACACTACTAGTCAGATAGATAGCCAAAACTATTTAAATCCCCGGCAACGACGCCAAAAAGTGATCGACTCCAACTCTACACCACAATATAATGGCAAGGAGTGGTCAATGCAGCTTTTACTCGAAGGGTCAGATCGATTTCCACATGGAATTAATATTGGTCGGGAGTTGGGTTTCTATCTAATCTAGCTATGCGTGTTGCTTTTAATTGCACTTCTAACCATTCTTGGATTTGTTTCTATTCTAATTTTAACGCTATTGATTGCTGAAAATAATCTAAGTATAAATATTTTTGTAAGAGTTTTCTCAATTGATAAAAAGCACGAGGGAAGTGACTTACACCTAGGCGAGTATATAATGTGATCTAAAATTTAGGACAAGCTTGTTATATTTAGGGTCGTGATATAACCTTTATACATAGGTACTCACTCTATATCTCTCGATAGTTAGAGTGACTTTGCCCTAATTGACTTTCTCAAGCCTAATTGGGTGTTCAAATAATGCAAGTAAAATTGTTTCAAGTCGGGTATTACTATCTCTAGGTTTAACCCTTTAGTTGGGCTATCAATCTCCTGAATGCACCCCAGTTCCTTGTTAGCATAATTTTCCTAGCCTTAGTCCCTCTTTCTCAAGAAGAGTCTAAGTCATAAAGGCATGAATCAGTGTTTGCAACCACCAATTCTATAATTAAAGCATGAATCAAGCTAAATATCACTAACCCATAAATAATTAAGCCCTAAAATTAAAGACCTATTAAATACCCATACTAGGGTTGGGTCACAACCCTAGCTAATGGGTTTCGCCACTCATAATTAAGGTAGAAATCAAAGATAAAGATGAAATATAAGCCATAATAGTTGATTACAAGAATAAAATCTAAGAATATAAGCTAAAGCTTCTCTAAAATTACTCTAAATGGTAAAGTACAGATGTTCATGAGCTCCCTGCAATAAAAGATGACCTAAAAATGTGAAAAAGATCTATTTATACACAACTAAAATTACTGGACAAAAATACCCCAACGGAGGTTCCGCTGTCAGCGAAATAATGGGCGCCTCAGCGCATGGACTTTCGTGGCCGCGCAAAATTAGGCACGGACCATGTTTCTTCTATTTTGTGCTTCGTTTAAACTTGATTTCATGGGAAGCATAAAAGTTACCACCTCAGCGTTAGTGTCACGACCCAAACCCCGCTCCGGTCGTGATGGCGCCTCTCGTGAAGACAAGGCCAGCCAGACCATTTCAGAACACCACTTTTAAGCAGTTAATAAGTTAAATAACAATTCGAATATGATTTAATGATATTAATTAACGTAATTACAACCCAACACAGCCCGACCGGGGTGTCACAAGTCACGAGCATCTATAAGAATGAAATTCCCACTTTAGAGTCTAGAAATACACTAAACAAGAATAATGAATAACATAGAAAGACAGTGGTGCTGCGAACGCTGGCAGTCACCACGCTAAAACCTTTACAACTCTGCCTCCACGCAGCCAATACCTGCTACCAGGTGCATAAATACCTGCAACTGCACGCGAGGTGCAGGGTGTATAATGAGTACTCCAACTCAGTGAGTAATAAAGGTAAATAATAACTGAGCAGCAAGAAATCACGTAAAGCAACCAACATGCTATATAGAAGTCGAGTACAATTTTTTGAGAAAACAGTGTAATCTGTAAAATCTTTAGAAATACCTTGGCTCAGTTCAAATCTCTTTTGAAAAGGATCTTTTCAATAATTACGAAAATGATTTCAAAATAGTTAGTGCTGGTAGGCACAGAAAAGTCCGCCCCTCGGGCACAAATACCGCAGTGTAACAGGTCAAAGGCAAATAAATATGCAAGATGAGCACATAAAAGTCCGCCCCTCGGGAAATCCCTCAAAAATAGTACCAGCCCCTCGGGCTCATTCTCAACAACACTCTCAGAACAGTATCACATAGTAGCCGCTGCGGCGTGCAGCCCGATCCACATATCGCAGCGGCGTACAAAAACCGATCCATAGCTCGCTGCGGCGTGCAGCCCGATCCATATGGGTACCCGCGCTCACTGTTGGGGTGCAGACTCCAAAGGGTCTCCTACAGTCCAAGCTCTATATCATTGCGGCGTGCAGCCCGAACCATATAATATACTACTGCGGCGTGCAACCCAATTCATACATAATCCTCACATCTGGCCCTCGGCCACACTCAGTCAGAATATCATCACAAGCCCCTCAGGCATTAGTAAAACAGTAGTGCTCAGCCCAAATTATCATTTAAAATATCATTTAAGACTCAAATCTGAGTAAAAGTGGTTGAGTTGTAAGATAGTGGAGAAACAATATGACTGAGTTCAAGTAATAAGTCAAAACAGTGAGGAAACAATGAAAATAATCCCCGAATGGTTCAAATAATTGGCACGAAGCCCAAATATGGCCATCATCCCAAATCATGATAATAACAAATATGTTCCAGCAAATACGCGGTAAAAATCATCAATCGGGACAGACCAAGTCACAATCCCCAACGGTGCTCTACCCCACGCTTGCTATCCGGCGTGTAAGTCACCTCAATATAGCAGTATAGTGTGCAAAATCGGGGTTTCATATCCTCACGATATCATTTACAATCATTACTCACCTCGAGCCGGTGAAATCTCTAGCATGCGACGCCCTTGCCCCTTAAACCGGCCTCCACACGCATTGAATATATCCAACATCAGAGCGACTACATCACAATATGCCAATGGGACAATGCCCAATCTATAACAATCGAAAAATAGCAAAAATCTCGAAATTAGCAAAACCCGAGCCCCAGGCCCACTTCTCGAAAATTAGAAAGTTTAACATCAATGGATTTCTTATCTCGCCACGAGTTCATACATACTAAGAACTCTCAAATCCGAGCTCAAATGACCCATCAAATCCCAACTGGAAATATCAAAAACTCAAGCCATAGTTCATCAATTTTAGGCTTAATTTCCATGAATTTCTAGGTTAATTTCACATAATAAACATGTTTTTAACTCATAAAACTTACCTCCAGTCAATCCCAGTCGAAACCCTCTTCAATTGCTCCCAAAAAGCTTCCAAGATGTTCAACAATGGAGGAAAATACCCTTAGCTCACACATGAAATGCTATTTTAAAACCCTTCTGCCCAGGCCTATTTCCGCTTCCGCGATAAAAATGTCGCTTCCGCGACTTCCGCTTCTGCGTATTCTCTCATTTCGCCCACAACCGCTTCTGCGGTCCATTACTCGCATAAGCGAGACCGCTTCTGCGGAACTACCCCAGACTCCATTTTTTGCTTCTGCGGTTCCCCTTTCGCTTCTGCAGAACAGCTTCTGCGGTCCATTTCTGCAAAAGCGAAAATACCAGATACCAGAACTCTTCAACAATCACACAGGTCCAAAATTCACCCCGTTGGCCATCCGAAATCACCCCGAGGCCCCCGAGACCTCAACCAAAAGTGCCAACCTATTCCAAAACATCATCCAAACTTGATCCAATCATCAAAACACAACGATTAACAATAAAACCATCAAATTACATCAAATCCAAGCCTAAGTTCTTCAAATTCTTCCAAAACTCGCATTCGATAAAAAACCCAACCAAACCGCCTCCGAATCATCTGAAATTTTGCACACACATCCCAAATCACCTAACGAAGCTACTGCAACTCTCAGAATATCATTCCCGCCCTCCGATCAAAATCTCACCTATCAACCGAAAATCACCAAAATGCTAACTTCACCAATTCAAGCCTAATTCTACACCGGACCTCTAAAATTAATTCCGATCACGCTCCTAAGTCACAAACCAACCCCTGAAGCTAACCGAATCACTGGATATTGCATCCGAACATTATAACTCATAAGTCAACCTCCGGTTGACTTTTCCAAATCAAGCCTTCCTTAAAGATACTAAGTGTCTCATTTTCTACCAAAACCAATCCAAATCAACTCTAAAACACCAATTACTGATAATGAAACATAAAATGGGGAAACGGGGCAGTTCTCATGAGATGACGGGTCGGGTCGTCACATCCTCCCCAACTTAAACAAAATGCTCGTCCTCGAGCATACCCAGAGTTGTCCTAGAAGCCAACCAATAGCTAAATGACCTTACCAAGCATATACCCGGGGGTGATCCCACGTGACCGTATCTCGTGTAGGTCCGATAACACAACATAGCTGAAATTACACAATCCAGTCTAGACCATAAATCATAGAACTATCTTTTCACTTCTGAAACCATCAATATGATCAAAACCTCACACCTATCCTTTGAATTGTCCCGAACGAACTGTAATAATCCATACCTGTAACCTCAGGTGAAATCATATGATATACCACATAATCCAAGCACTCGAAATGATAACTTCCATTCACAGCAGTTGCCCACAACAACCAAATATCGATAGAAAATCCCTCATTAGCTAAAGTATTATTCCAACATTTTCATATACTGCCAACGATAAATGAGACACGCAGCAAACCATAACCATTCTTCAGATCAACCACTCATGAAGCCACTTCCCTTTTGACTAATACCACGACAGATTTCTGAGCCAAACCTCGATATTATCCTTCCAACAAAATGAAAACAAATCTATTCGTATTCATAAATGACCTAACGATCACCTCGAATCCAACACACCACTTTGGTGATATGACACCTCATTACAGGCCTAAGCCATAACTTGCATAATACGCGCACCAACAAAGAATGATCTGAATATACTCAAATCATGAGAAAGACTCAAACGAAAGAGCTGTACCTCAAGCTCATCAATACCATCCCCACACAAGGCTGAGACCCCGTCTCACATCATAGAATTAGAACAGCTAATTCCACCCAGAAAGGTCATATCTCCACGTGGCCTCGTCACAATGCGCGATCCTATCCAAACACTGTTACACATGAAACACCTCAAGTCACTATGCTCAAAATCAACAGCCACGCATAATTTGATGTCTGGAACAAAAGCAATTCATTACACCCACGGTGAAACAAATTACATACGACACGTAACCCGATAGGTCCTAACCAGCACTCCATTCACCGAGCAACATCCAATTACTCTCCCCGCTCGACTTTCACTAAGAATACCCCAATAGAACCGCACCACATGTGCCCATAATCAACAAATTATAACGTCTCACAACATAGAATAGCAACTCAATTGAATACGTAGCCACATCAGCATGCCAACGAACTCATAACCAAGGAGCCTGAGGCTGCTCCTTCCACTACTAAAACTCCTTCCGGAGCCGTACGATACAATTCCCGGCACCAAATCAATATCAAAATCCACAACCTCGCCTGGCGACATGCCCGGCCACAAGAAACGCATCCAAAAAGTTCCTCAACACAGGAACTGAACCAATGGTAGAAATATCTGCACTGACATCCATCACGAAGGCTCAATTAAGAAAATCAGATCTCCCTAGCCATCCGCTGGTCTTTGGAATACAAGTCACTCTGCTAGAACATAATCCGATGTACCTCGCCACTCAAACCGTGGCATTTTTCAGCATAGCCCATAGCGCAATAGTCTAGAATAATCCAAGACTGAGACAGCCAGTCCACACCCCAACATCGTATCCAAAATCTAACATACCAAGCAGAGAAAGATCCACTCGAGCCCCCAAATTTTAATAGCCGCTAAACGGTACCAATACACATGATCCACAACCACTACATAGTCTGTACCTGAGAACTCCCAGTCTCCAACTCCCTATAGCAAACGAATCACCATACCCGGTCCCAAAGTCCGCCGTATGAATACATATCACACCTCAAGTACCCAATCATTCCACGAAAGATATTCTAAAATTTCCCCTGTGCCATCAAACAAAATCAGATATCGGCGATTGACCTAATAAGAAAGAGCCGCAATACTACCTAAGTGCCATCAACTTACTCACATTTCCCTTTTCCTGAAACATATACCCTCGTCAAATCACTATGATTAGCAATACCATTTCCTTAGTCATCTGAAGATCATTCACCCTAATCATCTGAAGCTCAATCCTCTAATCACCTAAAATTGCCCGTGCTGTTTAAGAATTTAATGACTCTCCATTCAGAACTGAACCGCAACCTTACACACATGAATATCAATCCTCCATAACATACCGCATATACCATACCTTCCTAGGATACATGAGAACTCCATCTCCCTTCCTAACCATAAACATCTACGTACTCAACTAGTCAAAAACTCTCCATCCGTCCCACATAGAAGAAAATCATTACGCACCCCATGCCTCGCATGTCCATAGAAGATATACATCTCCAAACCATGCTGAAACCCAACAAGAATTCTCTCCCAATTCCATTTGCACAAGCTAAACTGCCAGGACTGAATCCTTCTATCCAAACCAAGCTAAGCAAGCTGTCAGAATTCAAGAGCTTTGCTGCACAATACTTGTACGAACTCATTGCATTGAATACACACAAAGAATTAATCACATCCTTACCATACCGATTCGGTCCACTATCAAGCTATTCCATCAATCTAATTTCCCTTCTGATTCATCATCAACTTGACATTTCTCCCTTACTGTAGTACCACAATTCCTCAACCCAGGCTTACCACGCGAGAACCAAGCATGAACCACACTGTCTGAAACCCATAAGCCACTGAATACTCTCTCTCGTATATTCCCAAAAGCACCACATTCCACAACAATTAACTCTAAAGAACTTCCTATGAATCTAAATCCTTTACCTTTACTCTCCCGATACTGATGCATAGAATCCCATAATTAACATAGAAATACCACAAATCTGAACCTCTTTCAATGAAAACATTGTTTCTAACCACACATGCAACTTTAAGATACCCGATTGTTCCCAGTAGACTCTTGACCACATTAGAACCATTTTCGAAAGTCATTCTCTCTTATTCAAACTGCAAATCACCTGATGGACAGAACTACCCCTGCCTCATTGGCACTCCGATACCACAAGATGATGTCTTCATCCCAATACAACCAAGCAACTTCCTGCTCTATACGTCTAGCATCCTTTGCAAATAACACTTTAGACATTCCATGGTTCTCAAACTCTATGAGGAATAATGTAACCTTTGTCACAATTTTCCTTCACTCTAGCCATAGTTAACTCACTCGCACGCCTCAAACTAGAACCAACATAGCACCTAACCGTGCAATCAGCTAATCAACAACCACCTCCCCAACTTGGCTCGAAGCCATATATTAGGACGCACTCAATAACCCTTAACACTTTTACTCTAATGATGCCACAATATCATAGTGAGATTAAACTCAAATCATTTACAAGTTTGTGAAAACACAGATCATCTAGTACCGTAATCCTCTACAAATCTCGCATTCATCCCCACATTAGTTGAGTCCACTCTCTTAAGCGACCCGAATTTTCAAATTTTACCATGTACTTTTCAATTACACATGAGATCTTCTAACAGACCCCTAGGGATCATACCACTTAAGAACACTCCGCAGGTGACAACCCACTTGTTTCGCCTTAATTTAGTATTTTTGCATACCTTCCACCGTCATACACATGACACAGTCACTTGATCTTCCTGAGTCTGGACTCATACCGCAATATGAAATTTACTTCACTCCCAACTAGGAGACATGGAAAGATTCTTCACAGGCCCATAACTTGGGGCTACACATCCAGTCACAATGGGAATCAAACACTTAATAGTCCTTCTACCATTTAGCAGACCTTCATCGTCACTACCAAGTCATATAGATACATCTCACAGTACTAACATACTCATCACATGGATATCCAATCGCCATTCCGGCTAATAGGGACAATACCGAACATATAGGTTCAAAACACTTGCTCACACAATCAGCACCTCGGTGCTCAAGCCATAGGCAAGATCCGGCCTCAAGTCCTCCAGAAGGGCCCAACATCAAACTCACGGAGATCACATCTCACCCCTTGATCGGGGAATCACAAGCCATCAAGGCACATCTAATACTAAGCGCTCATGTGCGCTTACAAACACGTGGAAGGAATTGTAAGAGTTAATTTTTCAAGCTGAATCAAGGGCGCACGATAAGAATTCAAGAATGTGACGTTTTCCTAAAGGTTTTGCATCATCTCGAGGATAAATACAGACGTCTCCATACCGATCCGCGGGACTCTACTAAACCTGCTCATGACTCGTGAGACCTAGTAACCTAGGCTCTGATACCAACTTGTCATGACCCAAACCCCGCTCCGGTCGTGATGGCACCTCTCGTGAAGACAAGGCCAACAAGACCATTTTAGAACACCACTTTAAGCAGCTAATCAGTTAAATAGCAGTTTGAATATGATTTAATAATATTAATTAACGTAATTACAACCCAACACAGCCCGACCGGGGTGTCACAAGTCACGAGCATCTATAAGAATGAAATTCCCACTTTGAGTCACCTCACTAAAAACCTCTACAACTCTGCCTTCACGCAACCAATACCCGCTACCGGGTGCCTAAATATCTGCAACTCCACGCGAGGCGCAGGGAGTAAAGTGAGTACTCCAACTCAGTGAGTAATAAAGTTAAATAATAACTGAGCAGCAAGAAATCACATAAAGCAACCAACATGCTATATAAAAGCTGAGTACAATTTTCTAAGAAAATAGTGTAATATGTGAAATCTTTAGAAATACCTTGGCTCAAATCAAATCTCTTTTGAAAAGGATCTTTTCAATAATTACGAAAATGATTTCAAAACGGTTAGTGCTGGTAGGCACAGAAAATTCCGCCCCACGGGCACAAATACCACAGTGTAATAAGTAAAAGGCAAATAAATATGGAAGATGAGCACATAAAAGTCTGCCCCTTGGGCAATCCCTCAAAAATAGTACCAGCCCCTCGGGCTCATTCTCAACAACACTCTCAGAACAGTATCACATAGTAGCCACTGCGGCATGCAGCCCGATCCACATATCGCTGCAGCGTGCAGCCTGCTCCATAGCTCGCTGCGGTGTGTAGCCCAATCCATATAGGTACCCACGCTCATTGATGGGGGTGCAGACTCCGGAGGGGCTCCTACAGCCCAAGCGCTATATCACTGCGGCGTGCAGTCCAATCCAATATATACATACTGCTGCGGCGTGCAACCCGATCCATATAATATACTGCTGTGGCGTGCAACCCGATCCATATATAATCCTCAGATCCAGGCCCTCGGCCTCACATCACTCAGTGTATCCTTACATCTGGCCCTCGGCCACACTCAGTCAGAATATCATCACAAGCCCCTCGGGCATTAGTAAAATAGTAGTCCTCAGCCCAAATTATCATTTAAGACTCAAATCCGAGTAAAAGTGGCTGAGTTGTAAGATAGTGGAGAAACAATATGATTGAGTTCTAGTAATAAGTCAAAACAGTGAGGAAACAATGAAAATAATCCCTGAAGGGTTCAAATAATTGGCCCGATGCCCAAATATGGCCATCAACCCAAATCATGATAATAACAATATGTTTCAGTCAAATACGCGGTAAAAATTATCAATAGGGACGGACCAAGTCACAATCCCCAACGGTGCTCTACCCCACACTAGCTATCCGGCGTGTAAGTCACCTCAATATAGCACTGTGGTGTGCAAATCCGAAGTTTCAAACCCTCAGGATATCATTTACAATCATTACTCACCTCGAACTGGTGAAATCACTAGCTCGTGATGCCCTTGCCCCTCAAACCGGCCTCCACGTGCGTCGAATCTTTCCAACATCAGAGCGACTACATCACAATATGCCAATGGGACAATACCCAATCGAAAACAATTGAAAAATAGCAAAAATCTCGAAATTAGCAAAACCCGACCCCCGGTCCCACTTCTCGGAAATTAGAAAATTTAACATCAATGGATTTCTTATCTCGCCACGAGTTCGTACATACTAAGAACTCTCAAATCCGAGCTCAAACGAGCCATCAAATCTCAATTTGAAATATCAAGAACTCAAGCCATAGATCATCAATTCTAGGCTTAATTTCCATGAATTTCTAGGTTAATTTCACATAATAAACATGCTTTTAACTCATAAAACTTACCTCCAGTCAATCGCAGTCGAAACCCTCTTCAATTGCTCCCAAAATGCTCCCAAGATGTTCAACATTGGAGGAAAATACCCTTAGCTCGCGGATGAAATGTTATTTCAAAACCCTTCTGCCCAGGTCTATTTCCGCTTCTGCGATAAAAATGTCGCTTCCGTGACTTGTGCTTCTGCGGTTTCTCTCATTTCGCCCACAACCGCTTCTGTGGTCCATTACTCGCATAAGCGAGACCGCTTCTGCGGTCCATTTTATGCTTATGCGAAACTACCCAGACTCCATTTTTTCTTCTACGGTTCCCCTTTCGCTTCTACGGAACCGCTTCGCAGAAGCGAAAACACCAGATACCAGAACTCTTCGGCAGTCACACAAGTCCAAAATTCACCCCGTTGGCCATCTGAAATCACCCCGATATCCCCAGGACCTCAACTAAAAGTGCCAACCTATTCCAAAACATCATCCAAACTTGCTCCAATCATCAAAATACCACGATTAACAGTAAAACCATCAAATTACATCAAATCCAAGCCTAAGTTCTTCAAATTCTTCCGAAACTCGCATTCGATCAAAAACCCAACCAAACCACCTCCGAATCATTTGAAATTTTGCACACACATCCCAAATCACCTAAAGAAGCTACTGCAACTCTCGGAATATCATTCCGACCCTCGGATCCAATTCTCACCTATCAACCGGAAATCGCCAAAATGCTAACTTCGCCAATTCAAGCCTAATTCTACACTGGACCTCCAAAATCACTTCCGATCACACTCCTAAGTCACAAACCAACCCCGGAAGCTAACCAAATCACCGGATATCGCATTCGAGCATTATAACTCATAAGTCAACCTCCGGTTGACTTTTCCAAATCAAGCTTTCCTTAAAGAGACTAAGTGTCTCATTTTCTACCAAAACTAATCTAAATCGACTCTAACACACCAATTACTGATAATGAAACATGAAGAAGCATAAAATGGGGGAAACAGGGTGGTTCTCATGAGATGATGGGTCGGGTCGTCACATCCTCCCCAACTTAAACAACCTCGAGAAGACCTAGAGTTGTCCTAGAAGCCAACCAATATCTAAATGACCTTACCAATAATATACCCGGAGGTGATCCTACGTCACCCTATCTCGTGTAGGTCTGATAACACAACATAGCTGAAATTACACAATCTAGTCTAGACCATAAATCATAGAACTATCTTTTCACTTCTGAAACCATCAATACGACCAAAACCTCACACCTATCCTTTGAATAGTCCCAAACCAAATGTAATATTCCATACCTGTAACCTCAGGTGAAATCATATGATATACCACATAATCCAAGCACTTGAAACGATAAATTCCATTCACAGTAGTTGCCCACAACAACCAAATATCGATAGAAAATCCCTCATTAGCTAAAGTCTTATTCCAACACTTTCGTATACTGCCAACAATAAATGAGACACGCAACAAACCATAACCATTCTTCAGATCAACCACTCATGAAGCCACTTCCCTTTTGACTAATACCACGACAGATTTCCGAGCCGAACCTCGATATTATCCTTTCAACAAGCTGAAATCAAATCTATTCGTATTCATAAATGACCCAACGATCACCTCGAATCCAACACACCACTCTAGTGATATGACACCTCATTACAGGCCTAAGCCATAACTTGCATAATACGCGCACCAACAAGGAATGATCTGAATATACTCAAATCATAAGAATGACTCAAACGAAAGAGCTGTACCTCAAGCTCATCAATACCATCCCCACACAAGGCTGAGACCCCGTCTCACATCATAGAATTAGAACACCTGATTCTACCCCGAAAGGTCATATCTCCACGTGGCCTCGTCACAATGCGCGATCCTATCCAAACACTGTTACACATGAAACACCTCAAGTCACTACTCTCAAAATCAATAGCCACGCACAATTTGATGTCTGGAACCCAAGCAATTCATTACACCCACAGTGAAACAAATAACATATGACACGCAACCCGATAGGTCATAACCAGCACTCCATTCACTGAGCAACATCCAATTACTCTCCCGCTCGAATTTCACTAAGAATACCCCAATAGAACCGCACCACATGTGTGACGATCCAAAGGGTTATCACCGTATTTCTCCCTTTTTCTGCGCTTCTGAGGCCTTGAAAACCTCACTTTTAGTTGTCTCGATTTGTGTGCACAGTCCGGGTGCACAGCCGGAAAGCTTTTATGTGAAATCTGTGAAAAATTTGAATAATTTTGATATTAATATGGTTAAAGTTGACTTCGGTCAACATTTTTGGTAAACAGACCCGGATCCGTGATTTGATGGTCCCTGAGGGTCCGTAGAAAAATATGGGACTCGGGCATGTGCCCGGAGTGGAAATCCAAGGTCTAGAATCCGAGTAAAAGAATTTTTCTGTTAAATTGTTTTTTTGAAATTATTAAGGAAAATGGAAATGAAAATTGATTAAAAGACTATGGTATCGGGCTTGTATTTTGGTTCCGATGCCCGGAACAAGTATTATATATTGTTTAAGTGCTTTCTGTGAAGTTTGGTCAAAATCAGACGTCGTTTGACGTGTTTCGGACTATGAGTTCCAAGTTTGAAAGTTAAGAAGCTTGAAATGAAAATCATGTGTTTTGAGGCTCGATTCTATGTAAATGATGTTATTTTGGCGATTTAATCGCACGAGTTAGTCCGTATGATATTTTTGAGGTTGTGTGCATATTTGGTTTGGAGCCCCGAGGGCTCGGGAGAGTTTTGGATAGGCATCGGATTGCATTTTCTCATTTGTAAAAATCTGGTATCATTCAGTTCTGCAGGCTTCGCATTTGCGAAGCCAGTATTCGCAAATGCGAACTCGCAATTGCGAGCTTCTCATCGCAAATGCGAACTTTCACCTGGGCAGCGATCTTTGCAAATGCGAAGAAAATTATCACAAATGCGATGATTGCCTACGAAGCCAGTCTTCGCAATTGTGAATGACTGTCCGCAAATGCGGATGTGAACCTTCGCAAATGCGACCTTCTGGTTCGCAAATGCGATTCGCAATTGCGACATCAGAGGCTCTGCAATTCCATACTTAGTCGAATTTTAAGTCATTTTTCACCATCCTTCCAAATATAAAACACCTTAGGCGATTTTTCAAGCACAAACCTTCTTCCAAATTATTTGTAAGTCAACTTTTACTTAATTTTTTTAATCTTTAACATCATTTATCATGTTTTCATCTTAAAATCAAGGTTTTTCATGGGTAAAAATGGGGATTTTGGATAGAACCTAGGTTTTCTTAAAATTGGGGATTTGGACCTAAATTTGAGATCCGATTTCAAAATAAGTCATAGATATGAACTCGTGGGGGAATGGTGTTTGGTTCGAACCTCGGCTTTTGACCATGTGGGCCCTGGGGCATTTTAGGAATTTTTGAGTAAAACTTTGGGAAATTCATTTTATGCATTCAAGTTGATTCAATAAGCATTTGTTGATACATTCAAGTAATTTGTGACTAGATTCGAGCGGTTTTGCGGTGAATTCGAGGGGTAAAGATATTCTAGAGGCTTGAGTGGATTTTTGGAGCATTTGAGGTAAGTGCTTGATCTAACTTTGGCTTGAGGGAATAGGATTAAAGTATTCTTGATTTCTATTTGCTAAATGATCGAGTACGGTGTATAGGTATGGTGACGAGTATCTATACACCGGTGTCTAGCATGACCGTGAGTCTTTGTGGTTAGTTGTTCTTGGTATATTTGGAACTCTTCCAAACTAATTAATGAATTCTACCTAATGTGAAGAGTTGAGGATAAATTGTGAGTTTGTGAATTCTTTGGAGCGTTGGCTCGAACGATAAAATATTATTGAGTAAGAAATGAAAGAATCGGTATGAAAAGTGATTAAATCCCTTGCCGGGATGACTTGAGTATATTGATTATCTCCTTTGCCTGGATGTGGAAGTTATTGTCATTGCTCCCTTGCTGGGACTTAATTGTTTAATTGTGTTTTTCCCTTGTCGGGACATTTCTCATTACTGTTTATTCCCCTCGCCCGTTTGGTTGTGATTGCTGTTTGGGTGAGGAAGAGTGATAATGCACGAAGGGTCATTCCGTGCCATTTTTGATTATATTTGCACGAAGGGTCATTCCGTGCCAGTGTTGATTATATTTGCACGAAGGGTCATTTCCGTGCCGTTGTTGATTATATTATGCACGAAGGGTCATTCCATGCCATGAAATGAGAGTTATGTGAGGAAATCACGAAGGGTGATACCGTGCATTTTTTTTGATTGCTTTGGGTGAGGATGAGAGTAAAAGCACGAAGGTTGATGCCGTGCAACTGTTGGATTTTCTTGCCTCCGTTAATTATTGTTCTGCCCTATTTCTTATTTAAGTTGATGACTTTTATATCCGGATTGTGCTTCCCCCCGCCCCCCCCACCTAGCATGTTTTGCCCTTCTCTATTAACTGTTTAGTCTTCGGTATTTCTTGCCTTCTATTGCATATATAGATATTGAACTGCACAGGTTGATTTGGTAGTCCTGTCTAGCCTCGTCACTACTTCGCGGAGGTTAGGCCAGGCATTTACCAGTAAATGGGGTCGGTTGTGCTGATGCTACACTCTGTGCATCTTTTGGCACAGATCCAGGAGCAGCTTTTGGACAGCAGGGGTAGGATCGCACGGGAGCTGTCTTCAGTCCAGGGACTCACGAGGTAGCCTAGCCGGCATTCATAGGTCGAAGTCCTTTCTATATTTAGTTTGTTTTATTTTTTTTTCAAGACAAACAGTATGTAATATCATTTCAGACTTGTTTTTAGTACTCTATAGCAGTCTGTGAGCTAGTGACACCAGATTTTGGGTAGAGATATGTTTTAAACTTCCGTATTTTGATTTCATTTCATTTAAACTTAAAGTCTTCCGCTCTTATTTAATTGTTTTTCCGTATATTCATATTATTGAGATTTATCAGAGAATGTTTAAAGTTTGGCTGGCCTAGCTCCGTTAGTAGGCGCCATCACGACTCCCAATGGTGGGAAATCCGGGTCGTGACAACAAGTGCCCATAATTAACAAATTATAACGCCTCACAACATAGAATAGCAACTCAACTGAATACGTAGCCACATCAGCCTGCCAACGAACTCATAACCAAGGAGCCTGAGGCTGCTCCTTCCACTACTACAACTCTTGCCGGAGCCGTACGATACAGTTCTCGGCACCAAATCAATATTGAAATCCACAACCTCGCCAAGCGACATTCCCGATCACAAAAAAACGTATCCGAAAAGTTCCTCAACACCGAAACTAAACCATTGGTAGAAACATCTGCACTGACATCCATCACGAAGGCTCAATTAAGAAAAGCAGTCCTCCCCCGCCATCCGTTGGTCTTTGGAAAACAAGCCACTCTGCTAGAACATAATCCGATGTACCTCGCCACTCAACCTGTGGCATTTTCCGACATAGCCCGTAGCGCAATAGTCTAGAATAATCCAACAATGAGACAGCCAGTCCACACCCCAACATCATATCCAAAATCTAACATACCAAGCAAAGAAAGATCCACTCGAGCCCCCAAATTTTAATAGCCGCTAAACGGTACCAATACACATGATCCACAACCACTACTTAGTCTGCACCTGAGAACTCCCAGTCTCCAACTCCCTATAGCAAACGAATCACCATACCTGGTCCCAAAGTCCGCCGTATGAATACATATCACACCTCAAGTACCCAATCATTCCACGAATGATATTCTAAAATTTCCTCTGTGCCATCAAACAAAATTAGATATCGGCGATTGACCTAACAAGAAAGTGCCGCAATACTACCGAAGTACCATCAACTTACTCACATGCCCTTTTTCTGAAACATATACCCTCGTCAAATCAATATGATTAGCAATACCATTTCCTTAGTCATCTGAAAATCATTCACCCTAATCATCTGAAGCTCAATCCTCTAATCACCTAAAATTGCCCGTGCTGCTTAAGAATTTAATGACTCTCCATTCATATCTGAACCGCAACCTTACACACAGGAATCTCAATCCTCCACAACATACCGCATATACCATACCTCCCTAGGATACATGAGAACTCCATCTCCCTTCCTAACCATAAACATCTACGTACTCAACTAGTCAAGAACTCTCCATTCGTCCCATATAGAAGAAAATCATTACGCACCCCATGCCCCGCATGTCCATAGAAGATATACATCTCCAAACCACGCTGAAACCCAACAAGAATTCTCTCCCAATTCAATTTGCACAAGCTAAACTGCAGGGACTAAATCGTTCTATCCAAACCAAGCTAAGCAAGCTGTCAGAATTCAAGAGCTTTGCTGCACAATACTTGTACGAACTCATTGCCTTGAACACACACAAAGAATTAATCACATCCTTACCATACCGATTCGGTCCACTATCAAGCTATTCCATCTATCTAATTTCCCTTCTGATTCATCATCAACTTGATATTTCTCCCTTACTGTAGTACCACAATTCCTCAACCCAGGCTTACCACGCGAGAACCAAGCATGAACCACACTGTCTGAAACCCATAAACTTTTGAATACTCTCTCTCGAATATTCCCAAATGCACCACATTCCACAACACTTAACTCTGAAGAACTTCCTATGAATCTAAATTCGTTACCTTTACTCTTCTGATACTGATGCATAGAATCCCATAATTAACATAGAAATACCACAAATTTGAACCTCTTTCAATGAAAACACTATTTCTAACCACACATGTAACTTTAAGATACCCGATTGTTCCCTGTAGACTCTTGAACACATTAGAACCATTTTCGAACGTCATTCTCTCTTATTCAAACTGCAAATCACCTGACCTGACGAACAGAACCACCCGTGCCTCATTGGCACTCCGATACCACAAGATGATGTCTTCATACCAATACAACCAAGCGACTTCCTGTTCTATACGTCGAGCATCCTTTGCCAATAACACTCTAGACATTCTGTGGTTCTCATACTCCATGAGGCATAATGTAACTTTTGTCACAATTTTCCTTCACTCTAGCCATAGTTAACTCACTCGCACGCCCCAAACTAGAACCAACATAGCACCTAACCGTGCAATCAGCTAATCAACAGCCACCTCCCCAACTTGGCTCGAAACCATATATCAGGATGCACTCAATAACCCTTAACACTTTTACTCTAATGATGCCACAATATCATAGTGAGATTAAACTCAACTCATTTACAAGTTTGTGAAAACACAGATCATCTAGTACCGTAATCCTCTGCAAATCTCGCATTCATCCCCACATCAGTTGAGTCCACTCTCTTAAGCGACCTGAATTTTGAAATTTCACCACGTACTTTTAAATTACACATGAGATCTTCTAACAAACCCCTAGGGATCATACCACTTAAGAACACTCCGTAGGAGATAACCCACCTGCTTCGCCTCAATTTAGTATTTCTGCATACCTTCCACCGTCATACACATGACACAGTCACTTGATCTGCCTGAGTCTGGACTCATACCGCAATATGAAATTTACTTCACTTCCAACTAGGAGACATGGAAAGATTCTTCACAGGCCCATAACTTGGGGCTACACATCCAGTCACAATGGGAATCAAACACTTATTAGTCCTTCTACCATTTGGAAGACCTTCATCGTCACTATCAAGTCATATAGATACATCTCACAGTACTAACATACTCATCACATGGATATCCAACCGCCATTCCGGCTAATAGGGACAATACCGAACATATAGGTTCAAAACACTTGCTCACACAATCAGCACCTCGGTGCTCAAGCCATAGGCAAGATCCGGCCTCAAGTCCTCCAGAAGGGCCCAACATCAAACTCACGGAGATCACATCTCACCCCTTGATCGGGGAATCATAAGCCATCAAGGCATATCTGATACTGAGCGCTCATGTGCGCTTACAAACACGTGGAAGGAATTGTAAGAGTTAATTTTTCAAGCTGAATCAAGGGCGCACGATAAGAATTCAAGAATGTGAAGTTTTCCTAAAGGTTTTGCATCCTCTCGAGGATAAATACAGACGTCTCCATACTGATCTGCGAGACTCTACTAAACCTGCTCATGACTCGTGAGACCTAGTAACCTAGGCTCTGATACCAACTTGTCACGACCCAAACCCCGCTCCGGTCGTGATGGCGCCTCTCGTGAAGACAAGGCCAACCAGACCATTTCAGAACACCACTTTTAAGCAGCTAATCAGTTAAATAACAATTTGAATATGATTTAATAATATTAATTAACATAATTACAACCCAACACAGCCAGATCGGGGTGTCACAAGTCACGAGCATCTATAAGAATGAAATTCCCACTTTACAGTCTAGAAATACACTGAACAAGAATAATGAATAACATAGAAAGACAGTGGTGCCACGAACGCTGGCAGTCACCTCGCTAAAACCTCTACAACTCTGCCTTCACGCAACCAATACCCGCTACCGGGTGCATAAATATCTGCAACTCCACGCGAGGCGCAGGGAGTAAAGTGAGTATTCCAACTCGGTGTGTAATAAAGTTAAATAATAACTGAGCAGCAAGAAATCACATAAAGCAACCAACATGCTATATAAAAGCCGAGTACAATTTTCAAAGAAAATAGTGTAATCTATGAAATCTTTAGAAATACCTTGGCTCAGTTCAAATCTCTTTTGAAAAGGGTCTTTTCAATAATTACGAAAACGATTTCAAAAAAGTTAGTGCTGGTAGGCACAGAAAATTTCGCCCCATGGGCACAAATACCACAGTGTAATAAGTAAAAGGCAAATAAATATGCAAGATGAGCACATAAAAGTCCGCCCCTCGGGCAATCCCTCAAAAATAGTACCAGCCCCTCGGGCTCATTCTCAACAACACTCTCAAAATAGTATCACATAGTAGCCACTGCGGCATGCAGCCCGATCCACATATCGCTGCGGCGTGCAGCCCGATCCATAGCTCGCTGCGGCGTGTAGCCTGATCCATATAGGTACCCGCACTCACTGATGGGGGTGCAGACTCCGGAGGGGCTCCTATAGCCCAAGCGCTATATCACTGCGGTATGCAGTCCAATCCAATATATACATACTACTGCGGCGTGCAACTCGATCCATATAATATACTGCTGTGGCGTGTAACCCGATCCATATATAATCCTCACATCCAGGCCCTCGGCCTCACATCACTTAGCGTATCCTTACATCTGGCCCTCGGCCACACTCAGTCAGAATATCATCACAAGCCCCTCGGGCATTAGAAAAATAGTAGTCCTCAGCCCAAATTATCATTTAAGACTCAAATCTGAGTAAAAGTGGCTGAGTTGTAAGATAGTGGAGAAACAATATAATTGAGTTCAAGTAATAAGTCAAAACAGTGAGGAAACAATGAAAATAATCCCTGAAGGGTTCAAATAATTGGCCCGATGCCCAAATATGGCCATCAACCCAAATTATGATAATAACAAATATGTTCCAGTCAAATACGCGGTAAAAATTATCAATAGGGACGGACCAAGTCACAATCCCCAACGGTGCTCTACCCCACACTAGCTATCCGGCGTGTAAGTCACCTCAATATAGCACTATGGTGTGCAAATCCGAAGTTTCAAACCATCAGGATATCATTTACAATCATTACTCACCTCGAACCGGTGAAATCACTAGCTCGTGATGCCCTTGCCCCTCAAACGGGCCTCTACGTGCGTCGAATCTATCCAACATCAGAGCGACTACATCACAATACGCCAATGGGACAATACCCAATCGAAAACAATTGAAAAATAGCAAAAATCTCGAAATTAGCAAAACCCGAGCCTTGGGCCCACTTCTCGGAAATTAGAAAATTTAACATCAATGGATTTCTTATCTCACCACGAGTTCGTACATACTAAGAACTCTCAAATCCGAGCTCCAATGACCCATCAAATCTCAATTGGAAATATCAAGAACTCAAGCCATAGATCATCAATTTTAGGCTTAATTTCCATGAATTTCTAGGCTAATTTCACATAATAAACATGTTTTTAACTCATAAAACTTACCTCCAGTCAATCGCAGTCGAAACCCTCTTCAATTGCTCCCAAAAAGCTCCCAAGATGTTCAACATTGGAGGAAAATACCCTTAGCTCGCGGATGAAATGTTATTTAAAAACCCTTCTGCCCAGGTCTATTTCCGCTTCTGCGATAAAAATGTCGCTTCCGTGACTTCCGCTTATGCGGTTTCTCTCATTTCGCCCACAACCGCTTCTGTGGTCCATTACTCGCATAAGTGAGACCGCTTTTCTGGTCCATTTTACGCTTATGTGAAACTACCCCAGAATCCATTTTTTTCTTCTACGGTTCCCCTTTCGCTTCTGCGGAACCGCTCCGCAGAAGCGAAAACACCAGATACCAGAACTCTTCGGCAGTCACACAAGTCCAAAATTCACACCGTTGGCCATCCGAAATCACCCCGATGCCCCCGGGAGCTCAACCAAAAGTGCCAACCTATTCCAAAACATCATCCAAACTTGCTCTAATCATCAAAATACCATGATTAACACTAAAACCATCAAATTACATCAAATCCAAGCCTAAGTTCTTCAAATTCTTCCGAAACTCGCATTCGATCAAAAACCCAACCAAACCACCGCCGAATCATTTGAAATTTTACACACACATCCCAAATCACCTAAAGAAGCTACTGCAACTTTTGGAATATCATTCCGACCCTCGGATCCAAATCTCACCTATCAACCGAAAATCGCCAAAATGCTAACTTCGCCAATTCAAGCCTAATTCTACACCGGACCTCCAAAATCACTTCCGATCACACTCCTAAGTCAAAAACCAACCCCCGAAGCTAACCAAATCACCGGATATCACATTCGAGCATTATAACTCATAAGTCAACCTCCGGTTGACTTTTTCAAATCAAGCCTTCCTTAAAGAGACTAAGTGTCTCATTTTCTACCAAAATTAATCTAAATCGACTCTAACACACCAATTACTGATAATGAAACATGAAGATACCAATATCTAAATGACCTTACCAAGAATATACCCGGGGGTGATCCTACGTCACCCTATCTCGTGTAGGTCTGATAACACAACATAGATGAAATTACACAATCTAGTTTAGACCCTAAATCATAGAACTATCTTTTCACTTCTGAAACCATCAATACGATCAAAACCTCACACCTATCCTTTGAATAGTCCCAAACCAACTGTAATAATCCATACCTGCAACCTCAGGTGAAATCATATGATATACCACAGAATCCAAGCACTTGAAACGATAACTTCCATTCACAGCAGTTGCCCACAACAACCAAATATCGATAGAAAATCTCTCATTAGCTAAAGTCTTATTCCAACACTTTCGTATACTGCCAACGATAAATGAGACACACAGCAAACCATAACTATTCTTCAGATCAACCACTCATGAAGCCACTTCCCTTTTGACTAATACCACGACAGATTTCCGAGCCGAACCTCGATATTATCCTTTCAACAAGCTGAAATCAAATCTATTCGTATTCATAAATGACCCAACGATCACCTCGAATCCAACACACCACTCTAGTGATATGACACCTCATTACAGGCCTAAGCCATAACTTGCATAATACGCGCACCAACAAGGAATGATCTGAATGTACTCAAATCATAAGAATGACTCAAATGAAAGAGCTGTACCTCAAGCTCATCAATACCATCCCCACACAAGGCTGAGACCCCGTCTCACATCAAAGAATTAGAACACCTGATTCTACCCCGAAAGGTCATATCTCCACGTGGCCTCGTCACAATGCGCGATCCTATCCAAACTCTCCCGCTCGACTTTCACTAAGAATACCCCAATAGAACCGCACCACATGTGTGATGATCCAAAGGGTTATCACCGTATTTCTCCCTTTTTCCGCACTTTTGAGGCCTTGAAAACCTCACTTTTAGTTGCCTCGATTTGCGTGCACAGTTCGGGTGCGCAACCGGAAAGCTTTTATGTGAAATCTGTGAAAAATTTGAAGAATTTTGATATTAATATGGTTAAAGTTGACTTCGGTCAACATTTTTGGTAAACAGACCCGGATCCGTGATTTGATGGTCCCGGAGGGTCTGTAGAAAAATATGGGACTCGGGCATGTGCCCGGAGTCGAAATCCGAGGTCTAGCATCCGAGTAAAAGAATTTTTCTGTTAAATTGTTTTTTGTGAAATTATTAAGGAAAATGGAAATGAAAATTGATTAAAAGACTATGGTATCGGTCTTGTATTTTGGTTCCGATGCCCGGAACAAGTCATATATATTGTTTAAGCGCTTTCTGTGAAGTTTGGTCGAAATCGGGCGTCGTTTGACGTGTTTCGGACTATGAGTTCCAAGTTTGAAAGTTAAGAAGCTTGAAATGAAAATCATATGTTTGAGGCTCGATTCTATGTAAATGATGTTATTTTGGCGATTTAATCGCATGAGTAAGTCCGTATGATATTTTTGAGGTTGTGTGCATATTTGGTTTGGAGCCCTGAGGGCTCGGGAGAGTTTTGGATAGGCATCAGATTGCATTTTCTCATTTGTAAAAATCTGGTATCATTCAGTTCTGCAGGCTTCGCATTTGCAAAGCCAGTATTCGCAAATGCGAACTCGCAATTGCGAGCTTCTCATCGCAAATTATCACAAATGCGATGATTGCCTACGAAGCTAGTCTTCGCAAATGTGAATGACTGTCCGCAAATGCAGATGTGAACCTTCGCAAATGCGACCTTCTGGTTCGCAAATGCGAAAGTTGGCAGCCTAGTAAGGATTCGCAAATGAGTTCGTATTTCCTACATTTGGTCGGGGTTCGCAGTTGCGAACCCCAGTTCGCAATTGCGACATCAGAGGCTCTGCAATTCCATACTTTGTCGAATTTTAAGTCATTTTTCACCATCCTTCCAAACATAAAACACCATAGGCGATTTTTCAAGCACAAACCTTCTTCCAAATTATTTGTAATTCAACTTTTACTTAATTTCTTCAATCTTTAACATCATTTATCATGTTTTCATCTTAAAATCAAGGGATTTCATGGGTAAAAATGGGGATTTTGGGTAGAACCTATATTTTCTTAAAATTGGGGATTTGGACCTAAATTTGAGATCCGATTTCAAAACAAGTCATAGATATGAACTCGTGGGAGAATGGTTTTTGGTTCGAACCTCTGGTTTTGACCATGTGGGCCCGGGGGCATTTTGGGAATTTTTGAGTAAAACTTTAGAAAATTCATTTTATGCATTCAAGTTGATTCAATAAGCATTTGTTGATACATTCAAGTAATTTGTGACTAGATTCGAGCGGTTTTGCGGTGAATTCGTGGGGTAAAGATATTCTAGAGGCTTGAGAGTGGATTTTTGGAGCATTTGAGGTAAGTGCTTGATCTAACTTTGGCTTGAGGGCATAGGATTAAAGTATTCTTGATTTCTATTTGCTAAATGATCGAGTATGGTGTATAGGCATGGTGACGAGTATCTATACACCCGTGTCTAGCATGACCGTGAGTCTTTGTGGTTAGTTGTTCTTTGTATATTTGGAACTCTTCCAAACTAATTAATGAATTCTACCTAATGTGAAGAGTTGAGGATAAATTGTGAGTTTGTGAATTCTTTGGAGCGTTGGCTCGAACGATAA
>MU720180.1:12168-81131 GCA_026770625.1 Nicotiana glauca | reverse complement strand
GAAGGGTCATTCCGTGCCATGAAATGAGAGTTATGTGAGGAAAGCACGAAGGGTGATACCGTGCATTTTGTTTGATTGCTTTGGGTGAGGATGAGAGTAAAAGCACGAAGGTTGATGCCGTGCAATTGTTGGATTTCTTGTCTCCGTTAATTATTGTTGTGCCCTATTTCTTATTTAAGTTGATGACTTTTATATCCGGATTGTGCTTCCGCCCCCACCTAGCAGGTTTTTCCCTTCTCTGTTAACTGTTTAGTCTTCGGTATTTCTTGCCTTCTATTGCATATATAGATATTGAACTGCACAGGTTGATTTGGTAGTCCTGTCTAGCCTCGTCACTATATCGCCGAGGTTAGGCCAGGCACTTACCAGTACATGGGGTCGGTTGTGCTAATGCTACACTCTGTGCATCTTTTTGCACAGATCCAGGAGCAGCTTTTGGACAGCAGCAGTAGGATCGCACGGGAGCTGTCTTCAGTCCAGGGACTCACGAGATAGCCTAGCCGGCGTTCGTAGGCCGAAGTCCTTTCTATATTTAGTTTGTTTTATTTTTTTTTTCGAGACAAATAGTATGTAATATCATTTCAGAC
Source organism: Nicotiana glauca (assembly GCA_026770625.1). Taxonomy (NCBI): domain Eukaryota; kingdom Viridiplantae; phylum Streptophyta; class Magnoliopsida; order Solanales; family Solanaceae; genus Nicotiana; species Nicotiana glauca. The sequence goes on along the minus strand of MU720180.1, from coordinate 80,544 downwards.
TTGTTTTTAGTACTCTATAGCAGTCTGTGAGCTAGTGACACCAAAGTTTGGGTAGAGATATGTTTTAAACTTCCGCATTTTGATTTCATTTCATTTAAACTTAAAGTCTCCCACTCTTGTTTAATTGTTTTTTCGTATATTCATATTATTGAGATTTATCAGAGAATGTTTAAAGTTTGGCTGGCCTAGCTTCGTTAATAGGCGCCACCACGACTCCCGATGGTGAAAAATCCGGGTCGTGACAACAAGTGCCCATAATTAACAAATTATAACGCCTCACAACATAGAATAGCAACTTAACTGAATACGTAGCCATATCAGCCTGCCAATGAACTCATAACCAAGGAGCCTGAGGCTGCTCCTTCCACTACTACAACTCTTGGCGGAGCCGTACGATATAGTTCTCGGCACCAAATCAATATTAAAATCCACAACCTCGCCAAACGACATTCCCGGCCACAAGAAACGTATCCGAAAAGTTCCTCAACACCGAAACTGAACCAATGGTAGAAACATCTGCACTGACATCCATCACGAAGGCTCAATTAAGAAAAGCAGTCCTCCCCTGCCATCCGCTGGTCTTTGGAATACAAGCCACTCTGCTAGAACATAATCCGATGTACCTCGCCACTCAACCTGTGGCATTTTCTTGCATAGCCCATAGCGCAATAGTCTAGAATAATCCAACACTGAGACAGCCAGTCCACACCCCAACATCATATCCAAAATCTAACATACCAAGCAAAGAAAGATCCACTTGAGCCCCCAAATTTTAATAGCCGCTAAACGGTACCAATACACATGATCCACAACCACTACATAGTCTGTACCTGAGAACTCCCAGTCTCCAACTCCCTATAGCAAACGAATCACCATACCTGGTCCCAAAGTCCGCCGTATGAATACATATCACACCTCAGGGAGTAAAGTGAGGTGTTAGTACTGGCAGTCACCTCGCTAAAACCTCTACAACTCTGCCTTCACGCAACCAATACCCGCTACCGGGTGCATAAATACCTGCAACTCCATGCGAGGTGCAGGGAGTAAAGTGAGTACTCCAACTCAATGAGTAATAAAGGTAAATAATAACTGAGCAACAAGAAATCACATAAAGCAACCAACATGCTATATGGAAGCCGAGTACAATTTTCTAAGAAAATAGTGTAATATGTGAAATCTTTAGAAATACCTTGGCTTAGTTCAAATCTCTTTTGAAAAGGATCTTTTCAATAATTACGAAAACGATTTCAAAACAGTTAGTGCTAGTAGGCATAGAAAAGTCCGCCCCATGGGCACAAATACCACAGTGTAACAAGTAAAAGGCAAATAAATATGCAAGATGAGCACATAAAAGTCCGCCGCTCGGGCAATCCCTCAAAAATAGTACCAGACCCTCGGGATCACTCTCAACAACACTCTAAAAAAAGTATCACATAGTAGCCACTGCAGCATGCAGCCCGATCCATATACCGCTATGGCGTGCAGCCTGATCCATAGCTCGCTGCGGTGTGCAGCCCGATCCATATGGATACCCGCACTCACTGTGGGAGTGCAGACTCCGAAGGGACTCCTACAGCCCAAGCGCTATATCACTATGGTGTGTAGTTCGATCCAATATATACATACTGCTGCGGCGTGCAGCCTGATCCATATATAATCCTCACATCCAGGCCCTCGGCCTCACATCACTCAGTGTATCCTCACATCTGGCCCTCGGCCACACTTAGTTAAAATATCATCAGAAGCCCCTCGGGCATTAGTAAAACAGTAGTCCTCAGCCCAAATTATCATTTGAAATATCATTTAAGACTCAAATCTGAGTAAAAGTGGCTGAGTTGTAAGATAGTAGAGAAACAATATGATTGAGTTCAAGTAATAAGTCAAAACAGTGAGGAAACAATGAAAATAATCCCTAAAGGGTTCAAATAATTGGCACGAAGCCCAAAGATGGCCATCAACCCAAATTATGATAATAACAAATATGTTCCAGTCAAATACGCGGTAAAAATTATCAATAGGGACGGACCAAGTCACAATCCCCAACGGTGCTCTACCCAACACTAGCTATCCAGCGTGTAAGTCACCTCAATATAGCACTATGGTGTGCAAATCGGGGTTTCAAACCCTCAAGATATCAAATACAATCATTACTCACCTCGAACTGGTGAAATATCTAGCTCGTGATGCTCTTGCCCCTCAAACTGGCCTCCACGCACGTCGAATCTATCCAACATTAGAGCGACTACATCACAATACGCCAATGAGACAATACTCAATCGAAAACAGTCAAAAAATAGCAAAAATCGAACCCCGGGCCCACTTCTCGGAAATTAGAAAACTTAACATCAACGGATTTCTTATCTCGCCACGAGTTCATACATACTAAGAACTCTCAAATCCGAGCTCAAATGACCCATCAAATCCCAATTTGAAATATCAAAAACTCAATCCTTAGTTCATCAATATTAGGCTTAATTTCCATGAATTTCTAGGTTAATTTCGCATAATAAACATGTTTTTAACTCATAAAACTTACCTACAGTCAATCGCAGTCGAAACCCTCTTCAATTGCTCCCAAAAGCTCCCAAGATGTTCAACAATGGAGGAAAATACCCTTAGCTCGTGGATGAAATGTTATTTCAAAACCCTTCTGCCCAGGCCTATTTTCGCTTCCGCGATAAAAATGTCGCTTCCGCGACTTCCACTTCTACGGATTTTCTTCCGCTTCTGCGGTTTCTCTCATTTCGCCCACAACCGCTTCTGCGGTCCATTACTCACATAAGCGATACCGCTTCTGCGGTCCATTTTTTGCTTATGCGGAACTACCCCAGACTCCATTTTTTGCTTTTGCGGTTCCCCCTTCGCTTTTGCGGAACCGCTTCTGCGGTCCATTTCCGCAGAAGCAAAAACACCAGATACCAGGACTCTTCAGCAATCACACAAGTCCAAAATTCACCCCGTTGGCCAGCCAAAATCACCCCGAGGCCCCCGGGACCTCAACCAAAAGTGCCAACCCATTCCAAAACATCATCCAAACTTTCTCCAATAATCAAAACACCACGATTAACACTAAAACCATCAAATTACATTAAATCCAAGCTTAAGTTCTTCAAATTCTTCTGAAACATGCATTCGATCAAAAACCCTACCAAACCACCTCTGAATCATCTAAAATTTTGCACACACATCCCAAATCACCTAATGAAGCTAGTGCAACTCTCGAAATTTCATTCTGACCCCCGGATCAAAATCTCACCTATCAACCGGAAATCGCCACAATGCAAACTTTGCCAATTCAAGCCTAATTCTACACCGGACCTCCAAAATCACTTCTGATCACACTCCTAAGTCACAAACCAACCCCCGAAGCTAACCGAATCACCGAAAATCACATCTGAGCATTATAACTCATAAGTCAACCTTCGGTTGACTTTTCCAAACCAAGCCTTCCTTAAAGAGACTAAGTGTCTCATTTTGTACCAAAACCAATCCAAATCGACTCTAACACACCAGTTACTAATAATGAAACATGAAGAAGCATAAAATGGGGGAAATGGGCGGTTCTCATGAGACGATGGGTCGGGTCGTCACAGTTAGTATCAACCGTAGCCGCGCAATTTGGACTCAGACCGCGCTCCTTTAGGCTCGCTTTGTAGGGTCTCTAAACCTTGATCGACACTCTTAGCAAAATTTGCACCGCAGCAGCGCCAGGTATTCAACTGCCGCACTATTTCATCATGGTCAGCAGTCTCTATTGTACCCAAAAATAACTTCTCTTAATCCCAATTCTGCGGACAGCGTAATTGTGGTTGCTTCAGTGATCGACCTTCCACGTCTGCTCTTTTCCTTCCCTGTCAGCGCTTTTATCTCAGCTTCAAACTTGTGCAAATTTAACTCCTTCATGAGTTGATTATAGCTTTATTTCCTCATTTTGACCAAACCTTGCAGACATGAACAATAAGTCAGTTTTTGGGAATATTTTTACATATTTTTTTATCCAAAACCTAAGTAAAAGAGAGCATAAGATAGGCTAGAATCCATAGTTATCAAATACCCATCTAAGAAGTAGTAACATCCATGCCCTGCCACCTTCTCCAACATCTGATCAATGAAAGAAAGAGGGAAGTGATCCTTATTTGTTGCATCATTTAATCTCTGTAGTCTATGCACATCCTCCATACAATAACTGTTCTAGTAGGAATTAGCTCGTTGTCCTCGTTTTTTACCACCGTCATGCCCCATTTTTTGGCACAACCTATACGAGGCTGATCCATTGACTGTTAAAGATGGAAAATATTATACCTGCATCCAGCAATTTGATTATCTCTTTTTGCACCACTTCCTTAAGGTTTTTGTTCAATTGGCGTTGGGGCTGTACCACCGGTTTACTCCCTTCTTCTAACATAATCTTGTGCAGGTAGATTGCGGGGCTGATCCCCTATATACTCCAACCGATTGACTTTTTATGTTTCCATATTAAATCCACAAGTATGTGTTCCTGTTCACCTATTAAATTAGTAGCAACAATCACGGGAAAATTGTTAGTCTACAAAAAGGCATATTTCAAGTGTGTCAGGAGTACTTTCAATTCCAGCTTCGGCTTGATCTTTTCTTTCTCAATTTCTTCTTCATCTACCACCTGGTTCTCATCTTCCAGTGCATAAACTTCCTTCTTGATCTCAGGATCTTCATCCTCTATTGTGCATTATTGACTAATGCATCTCTCTAATGCATCACCTACCAACTTATCCAACTTGTGCTGTTCAGCTAACTCTCCCACTACATCTAGATTGAGACAAGCATAGATAGATGCCTCATCACATGTGTATTTCATCATTCTTTTCAATTGAAATACCACTTTTTCGTTTCCCACCCGTAACATGAGTTGCCCCCTCATATATATCAAGAATAGCCCACCCAGTGCAAAGAAACAGTCTCCCCAGGATTATAGGTACCTCTTTATTCACTTCCATGTGTACTACATTTGTCTACCCTCACTAGAATGTCTTCAATTATGCCCTCCAGTATGATCGTGGTCTGATCAGCCAGTTGCAAAGATACTGGCACCGATTTAATCACTCCTAGTTCTCCTTCTAATTTATTGAACACCGATAATGGCATCAAGTTAATGGATGCACCTGAATCGCACAAGGCTTTGTCAAAATTTTTGTTCCCCAATGAGCATGGTATAATGAAACTGCTAGGATCCCCACACTTTTGAGAAATTTTATTTTGTGTAATGGCACTACAGTGGGCATTGAGTTTGAAAACCTTTGTTTCCACGAGCTTCCTTTTACTTGAAAGGATTTCCTTCAGGAATTTTGCATAGGCTAGTATTTGGGTGAGCACCTCGGTGAACGCGATGTTCACATATAGCTATTTCAGCGTCTCCAAGAATCTCCCAAAGCATTTGACTAGTTTCTCCCGCTTCATCTTTTGAGGAAAGGGTAACACTGGCATGTGCTTGCTTTCCTCAACCGCACTACTAAATATCTGCTTATCAACCTCCTTGCTGCTAATATCCTCCTTAAGCAGAGATTCATTGATTTTCTGTTCTTCTACTACATTGGTTGAGTTGATATCCTTCTCAGACCTTGGTTTTTCAATGTGCTCTACTAATGTTTTCTCACTCCTGAGAGACACACCCTTGATCGTTGGCAAAGTCCCCGGAGCCCTTTCTGATAGCAATGATGCAAGCTGCCCCATTTGTCTTTCTAGATTTCGGATGGTTGTGCCTTGCTCTCAGATAGTGGTCCCTTGAGTCTCAAGTTTTTCATCTGATTTATTTATGAATGCCTTCATTATATCTTCTAAACTTGAGTTGTTGGGCTGTGGAGGCTGGTATGGTTGCCGCTGTTGGTTATGGAAGCTAGGAGGTCCTTACATTGGTGCTCTAGAATTTTCTGCTTCCATGAGTTCAAGCTACCATTTGAAGAACTCCATGAGAACCCAGATGTCTCTGTCCTATAGAATTGAAATTACCACCTCCTTGGTAGTTGCCTCTATTGAAATTGCCTCATGCCTTAACTTCTTCTTCTGCGATGAATGTTTGGCACTCATGAGTCGGGTGTCCTAATTGACAAATGTCACATCCCACCTGTGATTATTTTGCATCTGAGCCATCGTCAGTTGCTTGATGTCCTTAGTCATAGCTACAATTTCGGCATGCATTGCTACAAACGATTCTACTTGGTGCACCCCTGCTGATCTTGTTTGATCCCCCTGGTCTGTGGATCATTGTTCTGCATCTTCAGATTGTTCATTTAGAAGTGTGACAATCTCTTCTGGAGTTTTCTTCATCAGAGGACCTGCTGTAACCACGTAATTTTTTACCCGCGCGATTTTTAAAGATTATATTTAGTATTCGTAGTATTTTTAATATTTATTTGAGTTTATAGATATTTTTATTTGCAATTTTAGTTTTAAAATATAAAATTGAAAACACAAAAAATAGCCTTATTTTTTCTATTTAATTCAGGTATTAGGTATTTTTAGAAAGATATTTTTTAACCCATTTTTATTTGAGTAAAATATTTAAAAATACAAAATAAAATTAGTTTCGTATTATGATATAGTTTTACTTTAATTAATTGGAATTACTTTTATATTTAATAGTATATTTTTAATTTATTTTAAAGGAAAGGGATTAAGTTTTCTTAATTGTTGGACTTTAAGAGTTGGATAGCCCTAAATTTGAGCCCAGTTGCCCCACCCTTATGCCCAAATCGAAGCAGCCCAGATCCGAAACCCATCGACTCGCCCCATTTCAGATTATTAATCCCAACCATCCATTCCACTTGAATCGCATGGTTCTTGTTATTTCCCTACACTCAAATATAAATTAATTTTTGTCCCTAAAACCCAAGAAGAAGACTCCTAACCTAGCGGACACATACACAAAAAGAAAACCTGGCCGCACCTCCCCAAAATAAGAAATCTCCAAGAGAATTCAGCTGCCACCCTCAACAATCTCTTTCTCTTAACAAAAAAAGACCCATACACAAATAAAAAAGCAGAGAACGGACACTCATAATTTAAAAGAGAGGACAACTGCCTCCCCTCCATTTTTTTTCATTTTTGAGCTCAAGAACGACTAAATTCTGCTGCTACACCAGCCACAAAATGCAGCAAAACTAGCTGCAAAATAGACCCAAAAATGACCCTGAAACAGTAGCTCAAATCGCTGTTTATTCCATCGTGAAACAGTACCAAAATACTACCAAAATTCCATCCAAAAGATCCCGGGAACACAAGCTTTAAGTCGAGTTTGAGGTTGCGGACGAGGTCGTAGTCCGTCTGAAGTTCATGTATATCGGAGAGTTTGTAAAAGATTGTGTTTGGAGGCTCTTTGTTTTGTTTGTCCAGATTCGTTGAGGTTCATTCTTCTTTACTGTTTTTAGCTCCTAATACATTTTTATTGTCAGTTTTCTTCTGATTCTTGCTGCTTTGTCCAATTAATTGTTGAGTTAGTGTTTTTGTTGATTTGCTGCTGTGCTTTTTGTGGAAAGTTCAATGCATTGGTTTATCCTATTTTTGTGATTGTTTGGATTATAAATGTATGAGTGTGGCTTGGTGAATAAATTAATAAGTGTTGATGGGTCATGAGCTTTTGACTTTTATTAAAGGAATTTTTACATTCCTATGCCACATAGGAAATATTATTACCCTCAATGTTTAATGTTTGATTTAATTATACTTAGTACACCAAATTACCAATTCTATACCATACTTAATTAAGGGTTTAATTAATGGGCAGTTTTTACTCCTTAATTAAAGGTGTCCATATATCCCACATTTCTCTATCCCCTAATTCCCAAGACCTGCGTCGTTTTTCCCCTCCCCTTTCTTCCTCTTCTCCATTCCTTCTTCTTTTAAAAAAATACAGAGATGGAAATTGCGATTTTATTACGTACGAAATAGTAGGGCCCACGCTTCCCTATTTCTTTTTGGATTCAAAATCATATTCTTATGGTTTTACGACATAGAGCTACTGCCTTTTTGGTATGTAAGCAAAAATAATCTAGGGCTTTTAATTTTTCTGTTGGAGAAGAGAAGCATAAGCCCAACCTCAAGCGTGTCAAATATTGATGTCTATCTCAAAATTCTATACAATATTTACCTTCAAATCACCCCTGAAACCAATCAATCCTCTACCCCCTCTTCTGACTTTGATTCAAAGATTCAACTTTTAAAGACTAAGCTTCACCCTGAAACCTTATATTGATTTGTAGTCTTTTTTGTAGAAATTTTGTAGGTGAAGAGAAAATTTTGTAGTCAATATTTTTTTTAACATAAATTATAGTTTAATTGTAGTATAAATATAGTAATTTTGTAGATACTCTTAAAAACAATACAACTTTATACAATACCTAAACTGATTTGTATTTTATTTGAAAAAATTTTGTAGATGAAGAGAAAATTTTGTAGTCAATATTTTTTCCCCACATAGATTGTAGTTTAATTGTAGTATAAATGTAGTAATTTTGTAGATACCCTTAAAAACAGTACAACTTTATATAATACTAAAATTTATTTGTAGTTTATTTGTAGATTTTTTGTAGAAATTTGTAGATGAAGAGAAAATTTTGTAGTCAACATTTTGTTTCAACATAGATCGTAGTTTAATTGTAGTAATTTTATACATACCCTTAAAAATAATACGATTTATATATACTTAAACCGATTTGTAGATAAATATAGGAATTTTGTAGATATTAACATAAAATCAAACTTTCGTAGAATTTGTAACATAACAATTTTAATCAGCTCCCCCTAATTCCTAAGACCAACGCCGTTTTCCCCCTTTCCTTTCTTCCTCTTCTCCATTCCTTCTTCTTTTTAAAAAATACAAAGATGCGACCTATTTTTTATAATCAGATTTTTCCCATTCAATTGTAGCATGATTGCGATTTTGGACATGATTGAGTGTGGTTGCTGAGGTATTGTTCTATATTTTATTGTTTTTTTGATTGTGGATTGAGAAAAAAAAAAGATGAAGAACAGAGTATCGGCAGTATTGGCTTCTACAATTTGACTTGATTTTATTGAATAACTGGTCGCCTTTTTGATGTCTGGATTGAAGAAGAAACTCGATGAACTGATTTCTACAATTTGATTTCAGTTTGTTGAAGCTTTTCATCTTTTTTGTTTTGAATTACGAAAAAAATTCGGGTGAGATCAGATAAAGTATTTGTGTTCAAATTTGAACGGAAGGTCGCTAAATCAATTAGGATATTTTTTTCCTGATTTTTAGCGTGCCATATTAGGAATATTCAGCTACTATTAATTACTAATTAATGAATGATATAAAAATTTTGGAAAAGCAGTGCACAGGTCGGGTACTTTACAAAATATACACATATTTGGTAATAAAGTTTCATATATGGTATAGAAAAGAAAAAATTCCTTTATTAAAATGGGATAGCTCTGATTGGGACTAGCTATTAGCTAAAATTATACATTTTTCCACAATAATTCCATTCCATAGTTCATTACCTCACAATAATCTCAAAATTAGTTTAGGAAGAATAATTCTTAATAATCGCTTGTATGCTTTAGACGCGTATTAATAAATAAATTATCATAGTTATGTATACATGCACGTGACATAATTATGATTTCCAAAATAATTCGAGGTACGCATTCGCGCGACTTTGGCCAAGAAATCTTGATAATTAATAAAGCGTGATTAATTGTGTACACATACCCGTGACATGATTTTAGTGCATTAAAAAGACGAACTTACGCACATGTGATCCATTTCAATGATAAATCCGTAATGCCGTAATCAAAAGCGATAAAAGGTAAAAATGCACGTAGGTTCTAAAAATACATAATTAAATAATTAATTAAGCCAGGTATGATTAAAAGCGACCTTGCTAAAACCACAAAATTTGGGAGTACCTAACACCTTCTCCCGGGTTAACAGAATTTCTTACCCGGTCTTCTGTGTTTATAGGCTTTAAAAACAGAGTCAAATTTCCTCGATTTGGGATTTAAAATAAACCGATGACTTGGGACACCATAAATTATTCCAAGTGGCGACTCTGAATAAATAAATAATCTCATTTCGATTAATATCATTTTAATTAGAAAAACTCCCCACCCCTTTGGAAAAAAGGAGGTGTGACAGTTCTGGTGACTCTGCTCGGAATAAGAACCTAGAATCTTTGGTTCAGGGTTTAGAATTCGAGCTTGTAATGTAATTTGTATTGGGCTTTATTGTCTGTTGATATTAATGTGTTTGTGGGCCTAATGTGATAATTGCCGCTCATTTACCTCTTTGATATTATTTGAACTGTATTAAAATGTCTTCTTACGCCTCCCTTCCGAGTCTTCTAAAAATATGGTGCACACGTACGAGTGGCCCACTTTTCTATTAGAAGTCATATAAAATAGAACGGGGTTGGATTAGAAACTAGATCGGGTAGACTTTCGTGCTTCCGATATGTTGCCCCCGCCTCGGCTTGGGCTGTCCGCTTGGTTAAGCCAGGTCTAAAACAGTCCCAGAATAACATAGCCTCATGCGGTATCCCTAGTAAGAAACGTTTGTTTGCATCATGTGTATCTGACTTTGGGGACTCAACATAGGGGTTGAGTCCGTCTAGGACAGGTGTACCAAAAATTACAAGACTATCTGGATGCATCTGTAAGCAAGTAATTTTTGAGCCGTGCAACATTTAAAAGTAGTATTTTAAAAATATTTACTTATTATCATTTTAATAAGATTTCAGTCAACTTTTAGTTTTAATTTTAAAACATAAGTTTAATAACACAAAATAGTTTTATAATGTTTCTTTTCTTATATATATATAATTTTTTCTTTAGCTTATTAGTATTTTATAATATTTATAACATTTAAAAGATGCCAAAAATATTTTTATTTTTATATATATAGTTCACTTTAATAGTTTATTCTTATTAACTAAGATTACCTAGTATATTTTGGTAGTATTTTTATTTTTTAGTTTTGTTCAATGAGAAAGAATTGAATTTGGGCCAATTGGGAGCTCATTTTCGGATTTTAGTGGCCCAGCAAGATAAAGGCCCATTCTTCCCAACCCATTAGCCTACTCTCCACTTAAATGCAAAATTTAATCTTAACCATCAATTCCCCTCCAATCTAATAGCTCATGTCAATTCTTACACCCATATTTAAACCCAATTATAACAAAACTCTAACCTACCTTTTAAACTCCAAAATTCCTACACCTCTAAGAGGGTGTTTGGATTGGCTTTTAAGCTGGTCAAATAAACTTTTAAGCTTTTTTAAAAACTTTTTTTAGTATTTGGCAAAGTAAAAAATTACTTAAAATAAGTTTAAAAGTGCTTAAAACAAGCCAAGAGAAATAAGCTGGGCAACCCCAACTTATTGCTTTTGACTTAAAAGCTAAATCTGCTGAAAAGCCACATTTTTAAGTCAATCCAAACGGGCTCTAAGTTTGAGCCGCACCTCCACAAGATGAATCCCCAATCTGCCATTGAATTCCCTAACCTAGCGCCTCCCCCCTTTTGGATTTGATTCTTTTTGTTCTCAACTTACAAAAAAAGATACACACACAAGATCTGGACAAAAAGAAAACAAAGAGGGTAAATGGGTTAGGCTAATATAGTGATGACATAAACATAAGCCCTTTTGTTATTTGTTGATGGAATTGGAAAGGGAGGTAGCAGTAATGTTTACAAAAATATTGAAGCCTTCAGAAGTTGTGGCAAAGCAATTTCGTATAGAGACTGAAATAATTAGCCTTTTAGGGAAGGAAATGAACGAAACATTAGGGGATTAGACGGAAAAAGAGCAAAACTTGAGGAAACCTTCACATTGCTTTTAGTCGTCATCATATCATCTCATCCCTACCATTAAAATACCATGTGAACCTCCATTAAACAAGCTCCAAATTCACCGCTACGAGTTTTTGAATTTGCTGGTGAGATTTTCCGTTTGAGATCGTTATTCACTATTTCAAATTTGAGGTCCGTCAGGCATCCATGGTTCAGGTTTCGGTCATCGTCGCTTGCCATAGCAAATTAGCATCCTAACAGAAATTGTAAAGCTAGAGAATTTCATTAATAAGCGGCACTCTGTTTGTGACGATCCGACCCATCGTCTCATGTATTTCAGCCCCGTTTCTCCCATTTAATGCTTCTTCATGTTTCATTTTCGACATTGGTTGTGTTCGAGTTAAATTGGATTGGCTTGAATAGTAAATGAGACACTTAGTCTCTTCAAGGAAGGCTTGGTTTGGAAAAGTCAACCGGATATTGACTTATGAGTTAGAGGACTCGGATGTGAATTCCGGTGACTCGCTTAGCTTTGGGAGATGATTTGTGACTTAGGAGTGTGATCGGAGGTTATTTTGGAGGTCCGGTGTAGAATTAGGCTTGAATTGGCGAAATAAGTATTTTGGTAAATTCCGTTTGGTAGGCGAGATTTTGATCCGAGGGTCGGAATGGAATTTCGAAAGTTGTAGTAGTTCTGTTAGGAGATTTTGGATATGTGTGTAAAGTTTCAGGTCATTCGGAGGTGTTTTGGTCGGGTTTTTTATCGAATGTGCAATTCGGAAGTTTTTAAGAAACTTAGGCTCGAATCCGATGTGATTTAATGGTTTTAGCGTTGTTTGATGTGTTTTGAGGGCTGGAAAAAGTTTGAATGAGGTGTTAGGATGGGTTGGTGTTCTTGGTTGAGGTCCCGGGGGCATCGAGATGAATTCGAGTGGTTAAACGAGAGTTTTTGAAATTTGCTTCAGGTCTGTTGTTGCTGTCATCTGGTATTTCCGCTTTTGTGGAAATGGACTGCAGAAGCGGGTAAGGGATCGCAGAAGCGGTCAGGCATGGGCTAGGGTAATTCCACATAAGCGGAAGACGGTCGCTTCAGCGGGTCCGCAGGAGCGGACATTTTACTGCAGAAGCGGTTTTGAGAGAACCGCAGAAGCGGAGTTTAAGTCGCATAAGCAAAAAGTTGGTTTTTAAGTGAGAACCGCATAAGCGGATTTTTGACCGCAGAAGAGGTCCTGCATAAGTGAAAGCGGGAACGCAGAAGCGAAAGTAACTGTGGATAGAAGGGTTTTAAAGGTTATATTTCATCCGCGAGCAAGAGGTAGTTTCCACCATTTTTGAGCGACTTGGAGAGCTTTGGGCGAGAATTTTTGAGGGTTTTGACTGAGAATCAATTGGAGGTAAGTCCCCTGGCCTGATTATTCGAGTTTATGATAGATTTATCATAAAAATTAGTGAAAATTCACCAAAATGGAGTAAGTTAAGGCTTAAGAGGTTATAATGTAAAAATGGAATTTGGAGGGCCAAATAAACTCCAATTTTGGTAAATTTTATATGTACGGACTCGTGGCAAGACGAGGAATCTAGTGATGTAAATTTTCTAATTTTTGAGAAGTAGGCCCGAGGCTCGGATTTTGCCAACTTCGTGATTTTTGGTATTTTTCGAGTTCTTTCGATTAGGTTATGTTTCATTAGTCTATTGTAATGTATTCCTTGTGGTTTTGATCAGATTCGACGCGCGAGGAGGTTGATTCGAGAGGAAAAGGCATAGCGGACTAGACTTGTGGCCGGTTTGAGGTGAGTAATAGATGTAGATGATGACCTGAGGGTTTGAAACCCCGGTATATAACACTGTGACGCTATATTGAGGCGAGACACGTACTCTATGAGGAGTGCGGGGTCGGTTGTGATTGGGAACTATGGCTTAGTCCGCCCCGAGTGATGTTCATACTATATTCTTGACTAGAGATTATTGGTAAACATCCTACTTGGATTTTTTATGATATATCTGGGCCGTGTGCCGAATATTTGAATTCCTTAAGGATTATTATCACTGTTTCCATGATGCTTAGCATGTCATATGATTTCAGTCCTGAGTTAAACATTGTTTTGAAATGCTTAGTCACATTCCTAAGGTTTTAAAAACTTAGACTATATTTTCCTAATAATTGGAACTGAGGACTATAACTTGACTTTGCTGTGTGGCTCACATGCATATTCTGGACTGAGTGTGGATCGGGCTGCACGCCACAACGATGATACGATGATATTACGCTTGGGCTGCAGGAGCCCCTCGGAGTCTGAACCCCCACAGTGAGCGCGGGTACCCAAATGGATCGGGCTGTGCGCCGCAGCGGTCATGTGCATTGCATTGCATCCATACATTGATGATTATCTGATTTACCTGTCATTGCTTGGTTGCCATTTCTTCGTTATTTGTGTTGAATTGCTAGCGATAGCTTTACATTGTGGTATTTCGTGAATTCTCATCTTCAGTCATTATATATGCTTATTAGTCACTGAGTTGGAAGTACTCACTTTACTCCCTACACCATGTGTGCAGATTCAGGTGTTTCGGGAGCTTAGTTGAGCTATTGCTGCTTCCTAGAGTTTTCAGGAGTTGTCGAGGTAGCTGCCTGTGTCCGCATGACCCGACCCCTCCCCTTATCCCTTTTATCTTTCCGTATTTTAGACTTCTGTATTATTGTGGATTCACTACTCATTTGTATCTAGAGGCTCTATACTCGTGACCCCAGATCTGCTGGGAGTTGTTTTGACGGTTATTCTGGTCTCTGTGTTGTTTCTATTTACTATCAGATTATCAATCTTGTTAACTGTTAAATTAACTTAAACAATTGGTATTGGGATGCGTAGTTGGGTTGTGAGTGACAATTGGTCGGGCTTGCCTAGCTTTTGTGTTGGGCGCCATCACGATCGGGATTGGGGTCGTGACAAGTTGGTATCAGAGCCTAGGTTACTAGGCCTCACGAGTTATGAGTCGGTTTAGTAGAGTCTCGCGGATCGGTACGGAGACGTCTGTATTTATCCTCGAGAGGCTGCAGAACCTTTAGGAAACACTTCATATTCTTGAAATTCTTGTCGTGCGGTTTTGTTGATCCGAGAATTAAACTTCAGTATTCTATTCTCTCGTAGATGGCGAGAACATGTGCTACCGGACATGACAGACGACCACCATTACCACCCGCTAGAGGCCGTGGGTGTGGTCGTGGTCGAGGCAGACCAGCGAGGGTAGCACCTGCAGATCCACTAGCTGGCCCGGTTCAGGACCAGCCTCCAGTTGTAGATGCTCCAGCAGCACCTATTCAGGCACCGGCAGTGCCCATTGTGATTCCTGGTCTCCAGGAGGCCTTGGCTCAGATACTATCTGTCTGCACTGGCCTGGCTCAGGCAGTCTCAGCCACTACTGTAGCAGCTACCTCATAGACCGAGGGTGGTCATCAGACCCCCGCTGCTCGCACACCTGAGCAGGTTGTTCAGGGATTGCAGACACCGGGAACGGTTCCAGCTCAACCAGTTGCTCCAGTTGTGCCAGTCGCACCAGCTCCAGATTATATGGTTCCAGCTATGCCAGACGACGAGCAGCGTCGACTAGAGAGGTTCGGTAGACTCCAGCCTCCGACGTTTAGTGGTACTGAGCGTGAGGATGCCCAGGGATTTCTAGACAAGTGTCAGCGTATGGTTAGCACTGCAGGGATTTTGGAGTCGAGTGGAGTGGCTTTTACTACCTTCCAGTTCTCAGGGCCTGCATTTACATGGTGGGAGGAGTTTGAGAGGCGTAGGCCTGTTGGAGCAGCGCCCCTTACTTGGCAGCAGTTCTCCACTCTCTTTCTGGAGAAGTATGTACCGCAGTCTCGCAAGGAGGAGCTACATCGTCAATTCGAGTGGTTGATTCAGGGGGACATGTCTGTGACCCAGTACGAGTTGAGGTTTACACAGTTAGCTCGGTATGCTACATGGAAGATCTCGACTGATAGAGAGAGGATTAGGAGGTTCGTGGATGGCCTCAACTATCCACTCCGCATCTTGATGACCAGAGAGAGATTTATGAGTGCTTCGTTCGAGGAGGTAGTCGACATGGCTCGGGAGATTGAGATGGCTCGCCGTCGGCAACGTGAGGTGAGGGAGGCCAAGAGGCCTCGAGGTTCAGGTAGCTTCAGTGGTGCTCCGTCTAGGGGCCAGTTCCAGCATGGTAGAGATCGTTCCTTCAGGCCTTCTCAGTCAGGTCGCCTAGAGTACAACGGGGCTTCTTCAGGCCGTGGTCATCAGGGAGTTCAGCAGGGCCAGTCTTCACTTAGTTCCCTTCCAGCTCAGAGCTCTACTCTTTCTTCTTCAGCCCAGGGTTCTTCAGCAGCGAGGGGTTCTCTTCAGTCCCCTTTTCCAGCACCGGGTAGTTGCTATGAGTGCGGTGAGCTTGGTCACATGAGGAGACAGTGTCCTCGGCTTTGCGGTGGTCGATCTCAGCCCTCCTCTTCTACTCTATCTACTTCAGCACCCTCCCAGTTAGGTAGGGTGGGGGCCAAACAGCTAGGGGCCACCCTAGAGGGGGTGACCGATCTGGTAGCGGTCAGGCTTGATTCTATGCTCTTCCAGACAGGAGGGACTCTATTGCATCCGATGCTGTTATCACAGGTATTATTTTAGTCTGCCACAGGGATGCTTCTATTTTATTTGATCCCGGATCTACATACTCCTATGTATCTTCATATTTTCCCATCATTTGGGTACGACCCATGGTTCTCTTACTTTGCCCGTGCACGTATCCACCCCAGTGGGTGATACTATTATTGTGGATCATGTATATCGATCTTGTCTGGTGACTATTGGGGGTCTGGAGACCCGGGCTGACTTGTTGTTGTTGGGCATGGTAGATTTTGATGTGATTCTGGGTATGGATTGGCTATCTCCGTACCATTCTATTCTGGACTGTCATGCCAAGACAGTTACGTTGGCTATTCTGGGTGTTCCAAGGATTGAGTGGCGTGGTATGACTGACTATGTTCCTAGGAGGGTGATTTCTTTCCTAAAGGCCCAGCGAATGGTTGGGAAAGGTTGTCTATCGTATTTGGTTTTTGTGAGAGATGTTGGAGCTGAGACTCCTAGTCTTGATTTTGTTCCTGTTGTGAGGGACTTCTCGGATGTATTCCCAGCAGACCTGTCGGGCATGCCGCCGGACAGGGACATTGATTTTGGTATTGATCTGGTGCCGGGCACTCAGCCCATCTCCGTTCCTCCGTATCGTATGGCACCAGCAGAGTTAAAAGAACTAAAGGATCAGCTTCAGGAACCCCTAGATAAGGGGTTTATTCGTCCTAGTGTGTCACAATGGGGTGCACCGGTCCTATTTGTGAAGAAGAAGGATGGCACAATGAGAATGTGCATTGACTACAGGCAGTTGAACAAGGTGACAGTGAAGAACAAGTATCCACTACCTCGTATTGATGATTTTTTTGATCAACTCCAGGGGGCAAGGGTATTCTCTAAGATTGATCTCCGTTCAGGCTAGCACCAGCTGAAGATTAGGGATTCTGATATTATGAAGACGGCTTTCAGGATGAGATATGGGCACTATGAGTTTCTAGTTATGTCTTTTGGGCTGACTAATGCCCCAGCCGCGTTCATGCATCTAATGAACAGTGTATTTCGGCTGTATCTGAATTCATTTGTTATCGTTTTTATTGATGATATCCTGGTATACTCGTGTAGCCAGGAGGAGCATGCTCAGCATTTGAGAGTGGTATTACAGAGGTTGAGGGAGGAGAAGCTTTATGCAAAGTTCTCCAAGTGTGAGTTCTATCTTGGGTCTGGGGCTTTTCTAGGACACGTGGTGTCCAGTGATGGCATTCAGGTTGATCCAAAGAAGATAGAGGTGGTGCAGAGTTGGCCTAGACCGTCCTCATCCACGGAGATTCGGAGTTTCCTCGGTTTGGCAGGATATTATCGCCGGTTCATCTAGGACTTTTCATCTATTGCTTCGCCCTTGACCAAATTGACGCAGAAGGGTGCACCATTTGTGTAGTTGGACGAGTGCGAGGAGAGCTTTCAGAAGCTCAAGATAGCTTTGACCACAACTCTAGTGTTAGTGTTGCCATCAGCTTCAGGTTCTTACACCGTGTATTATGATGCTTCGAGAGTTGGGATCGAATATGTGTTGATGCAAGAGGGTAGAGTTATTGCATATGCTTCTCGTCAGTTGAAGCCTCATAAGAAGAACTACCCCGTCTATAATTTAGAGTTGGCTACTATAGTTCATGCTTTGAAGATTTGGAGGAACTACTTATATGGCGTATCTTGTGAGGTATATACTGATCATCGCAGCCTTCAACATTTGTTCAAACAGAAGGATCTTAATTTGAGGCAGCGGAGGTGGCTTGAGTTACTCAAGGACTATGATATTACCATATTGTACCACCCAGGGAAGGCCAATGTAGTGGCCGATGCTTTGAGCCAAAAGGTGGTGAGTATGGGTAGTTTGGCATACATTCCAGTTGGGGAGAGGCCCTTTGAAGTTGATGTCCAGGCTTTGGCCAATCGGATGGTGAGGCTAGATATTTCGGAGCCTAGTCAGGTGTTGGCTTGTGTGGTATCTCGGTCTTCCTTGTATGATCGCATTAGAGAGCGCCAGTATGATGATCCGCACTTGCTTGTCCTTAAGGACATGATCCAGCATGATGATTCCAGAGATGTGACTATTGATAGTAAGGGCGTGTTGAGGATGCAGGGCCAGATTTGCGTGCCCAATGTGGATGGGCTTCGGGAGTTGATATTGAAGGAGGCCCACAGCTCGCGGTATTCTATTCATCTAGCTGCCGTGAAGATGTATCAGGATTTGAGACATCATTACTGGTGGAGGAGAATGAAGAAGGATATTGTGAGTTATGTAGCTCGATGTCTCAACTATCAGCAGGTGAAATATGAGAATCAGAGGACCGGTGGTGTACTTCAACGCATGGATATTCCCGAGTGGAAGTGGGAGAGGATTACTATAGATTTTGTGAGTGGTCTCCCTCGGACATCGAGGAAGTTTGCTTCGATTTGGGTGATTGTGGATCGACTGACCAAGTCCTCCCACTTCATTCTGGCGTGTACTACCTATTCTTCGGAGCGGTTAGCAGAGATTTTCATCTGGGAGATCATTCGGTTGTATGGGGTCCCAGTTTCTATTATCTCAGATAGAGGTACTCAGTTTACTTCCCAGTTTTGGAGGACTTTTCAGCGAGAGTTGGGTACCCGGGTATAGTTGAGCACAATGTTTCATCCTCAGACGGACGGGCAGTCCGAACGTACTATCCAGATATTGGAGGACATGTTGCGTGCCTGTGTTATTGATTTTGGAGGTTCTTGGGCTGAGTTCCTACCACTTGCAGAGTTTGCCTACAAAAACAGCTATCAGTCCAACATTCAGATGGCTCCGTATGAGGCCTTATATGGGAGACGTTGTAGATCTCCAGTTGGTTGGTTTGAGCCCGGCGAGGCTAGGCTAGGCTATTGGGGACAGAGTTGGTCCAGGATGCCTTAGATAAGGTGAAAGTGATCCAGGAGAGACTTCGTACAGCTCAGTCGCGTCAGAAGAGTTATGCGGACAGGAAGGTTCGAGATGTATCTTATATGGTGGGCGAGAAGGTCTTGTTGAAGGTTTCGCCTATGAAGGGCGTTATGAGATTTGGAAAGAAAGGGAAGTTGAGTCCGCGGTTCATTGGCCCTTTTGAGATACTTAGGAGGATTGGGGAGGTGGCCTATATGCTTGCTTTTCCACCCAGCTTATCAGGGGTTCATCCGGTATTTCATGTTTCTATGCTCCGGAAGTATGTTGGGGACCCGTCTCATGTGTTAGACTTCAGCATGGTTCAGTTGGATGATGATTTGACCTATGATGTGGAGCCATTGGCTATTTTGGGTCGTTAGGTTCGGAGATTGAGATCAAAGGATATAGCCTCGGTGATGGTGAAGTGGAGAGGTCGGCCCATGGAAGAGGCTACCTGGGAGACCGAGTAGGAGATGCGGAGCAGATATCCTCACCTATTTGAGGTTTCAGGTATGTTTCTTGACCCGCTCGAGGACAAGCGTTTGTTTAAGATGGGGAGGATGTGACGACCCGGCCCGTCGTCTCATGTATTTCATCCCCATTTCCCCCATTTAATGCTTCTTCATGTTTCATTTTCGACATTGGTTGTGTTGGAGTTAAATTGGATTGGCTTGGATAGGAAATGAGACACTTAGTTTTTCAAGGAAGGCTTGGTTTGGAAAAGTCAATCGGATGTTGACTTATGAGTTAGAGGACTCGGATGTGAATTCCAGTGACTCGGTTAGCTTTGGGAGATGATTTGTGACTTAGGAGTGTGATCGGAGGTTATTTTGGAGGTCCGGTGTAGAATTAGGCTTGAATTGGCGAAGTTAGTGTTTTGGTGAATTCCGGTTGATAGGGGAGATTTTGATCCAAGGGTTAGAATGGAATTTCGAAAGTTGCAGTAGTTCTGTTAGGTGATTTTTGGATATGTGTGTAAAGTTTCATGTCATTCGGAGGTGTTTTGGTCGGGTTTTTGATCGAATGTGCAATTCGAAAGTTTTTAAGAAACTTAGGCTTGAATCCGATGTGATTTAATGGTTTTAGCGTTGTTTGATGTGTTTTGAGGGTTGGAACAAGTTTGAATAAGGTGTTAGGATGGGTTGGTGTTCTTGGTTGAGGTCCCGGGGGCCTCGGGGTGAATTCGAGTGGTTAAACGAGAGTTTTTGAAATTTTCTTCAGGTCTGTTGTTGCTGTCATCTGGTATTTCCGCTTCTGCGGAAATGGGCCGCAGAAGCGGGTAAGGGGTCGCAGAAGCGGTCAGGCATGGGCTAGGGTAATTCCACATAAGCGGAAGACGGTCGCTTCAGCAGGTCCGCAGGAGCGGACATTTTACCGCAGAAGCGGTTTTTAAAGAACCACAAAAGCGGAGTTTGAGTCACATAAGCGAAAAGTTGGTTTTTAGGTGAGAACCGCATAAGCGGATTTTTGGCCGCAGAAGCGGTCCCGCATAAGCGGAAGCGGGACCGCAGAAGCGAAAGTAAGTGTGGACAGAAGGGTTTTAAATGTTATATTTCATCTACGAGCAAGAGGTAGTTTCCACCATTTTTGAGCGACTTGGAGAGCTTTGGGCGAGAATCTTCGAGGGTTTTGACTGAGAATCGATTGGAGGTAAGTCCCTTGTCCTGATTATTCGAGTTTATGGTATATTTGTCATGGAAATGAGTGGAAATTCACCAAAATGGGGTAAGTTAGGGCTTGGGAGGTTATAATGTAAAAATAGAATTTGGAGGGCCAAATGGACTCCGATTTTGGTAAATTTTATATGTACGCACTCGTAGCGAGACGAGGAATCCGGTGATGGGAATTTTGTAATTTTTTGAGAAGTGAGCCCGGGGGTCGGGTTTTTCCAACTTCGTGATTTTTGGTGTTTTTCGAGTTCTTTCGATTGGGTTATGTTTCATTAGTCTATTGTAATGTATTCCTTGTGGTTTTGATCAGATTCGGCGCGCGAGGAGCTTGATTCGAGAGGAAAAGGCTTAGCGGACTAGACTTCTGGCCGGTTTGAGGTGAGTAATAGATGTAGATGATGACCTGAGGGTTTGAAACCTCGGTATATAACACTGTGTCGCTATATTGAGGCGAGACACGTACTCTCTGAGGAGTGCGGGGTCGGTGCTGATTGGGGACTATGGCTTAGTCCGTCCCGAGTGATGTTCATACTGTATTCTTGACTAGAGATTATTTGTAATTATCCTACTTGGATATTTTATGATATATTTGGGCCGTGTGCCGATTATTTGAATCCCTTAGGGATTATTATCACTGCTTCCATGATGCTTAGCATGTCATATGATTTCAGTCTTGAGTTAAACATTGTTTCGAAATGCTTAGTCACATTCCTAAGGTTTTAAAAACTTAAACTATATTTTCCTAATAATTGGAACTGAGGACTATAACCTGAATTTGCTGTGTGGCTCACATGCATATTCTGGACTGAGTGTGGATAGGGCTGCACGCCGCAGCGATAATACGATGATATTGCGCTTGGGATGTAGGAGCCCCTCCGGAGTCTGAACCCCCACAGTGAGCGCGGGTACCCAAATCGATCGGGCTGCGCGCCGCAGCGGTCATGTGTATTGCATTGCATCCATACATTGATGATTATCTGATTTACCTGTCATTGCTTGGCTGCCATTTCTTCATTATTTGTGCTGAATTGCTAGCGGTAGCTTTACATTGTGGTATTTCATGAATTCTCATCTTCAGTCATTATATATGCTTATTACTCACTGAGTTGGGAGTACTCACTTTACTCCTTGCACCATGTGTGCAGATTCAGGTGTTCCGGGAGCTTAGTTGAGCTGTTGCTGCTTCCCAGATTTTTCAGGAGTTGTCGAGGTAGCTGCTGACGTTCGCAGGACCCACCCCTCCCGTTATCCCTTTTATCTTTCCGTATTTTAGACTTCTGTATTATTGTGGATTCACTACTCAGTTGTATCTAGAGGCTCTTGACTCGTGACCCTAGATCTGCTGGGAGTTGTTTTGATTGTTATTCTGCTCTCCGTGTTATTTGTATTTACTATCGGATTATCAATCTTGTTAACTACTAAATTAACTTAAACAATTGGTAATGGGATGCGTAGTTGGGTTGTGAGTGATAATTGGTCAGGCTTGCCTAGCATTTGTGTTGGGCGCCATCACGACCGGGATTGGGGTCGTGACACTGTTTGAGGTCCATTTCTACCTCCTTTCTTTAATTAATTCAAGAAGTTTTGGTGTTCTACCTTAATGCTTTTGGTTTGAGTGAATTTGTGTTCTTGATGAGTTTGCTGTTATTTTTGGATTAAATTTTCATGTTCATCCTTATAATGTTGCTATTTGAAATTAGTATATTAAAGTGATAAGTGTATAGGCTGCCTAAAAAGAATTGTTTTACAAGTTATTTTGGGGAATTGATCTTCGGGATTGGACTAAAAGGAAAAATATACTCTTATGACCTTGTAATCATCTCAAAATTAGTTTTAGGAAATGAATAATAAACATCGTAGCTTTTTCTTTAGGCGCGATCAATAATAAATCACCGTGACTATGGGTACGGTTCCCGTGTCATAGTCATGATACCTAATCCCATTCGAGTGTGTGTTTTACATGACTCGACCTTAACTTCAAATAATAATAAAAACTATAACGACCCGACCGACCATCCTGAGCTCTAGCCTGTTATTTAGCAGTTTGAGGCCATGAGCAGCTTCCGTTCAGGCATTATGACTTGTACGCGTAGTCAAAATTGAGATTTGGGGAGTTCAGAGTTGATTTGGAAAGAGAATTCTCATTTCGGAAGATTAAAGTTGGAAGAATATGACTAATGGTTGATTTTGAGTAAATGACCTTGGAATCGGGATTTGAAGGTTCCAACAAGTTCGTATGATGATTTTGGACTTGGGAGTATGTCCAGATTGAGTTTTGGATGCCCCGGGAGTGTTTCAGCACCTATTGTGGAAGTTAGCATTTTGGAAGAATTTTAGAAATTTGGGTTGAAGTGCATTTCATTGTTTTTGATATTCGTTTGGGATTCTGAGTCCAGGAATAGATTCGTATGGTGATTCTGGTATTGAGGGCGCATCTGGAAGTGGATGCGGAGGTCCGTAGGTCATTTTGGAGTCATTTAGTTAAAGTTAGAAATTTGAAGGTTTTGAGAAGTTTGATCGGAAGCGGACCTTTTGATATCAGGGTTGGATTTCGATTCCGGAAGTTGTAATAGGTCCGTAATGTCAAATACGATTTGTGTGCAAAATTTGAGGTCAATCAGACATGATTTGATATGTTTAGGCATCCGATGTAGAAGTTAGAGGTTCTAAAGTTCATAAAGCTTGAATTGGAGTGCGATTCGTGGTTTTGGCATTGTTTGATGTGATTTGAGTCCTCGAGCAGGTCCGCACGATATTTTGGAACCGATTGGCATGATTGGACGGGGTCCCAAGGTCCTCGGTTAGATTCCGGGTTTTGTGCTCGTTTTTCTTATGCTTTGACGTCGTTTCTTCAAGCAGAAATGATATCATATTGAAAAAATAAGCTCCTATTACTGTTTTGAATGAAGCATTAGATCCGTATCATAATTACGGACCCTTAGCAAAAAGAATCGTCGAATTTGGACATCGTATGAGGATTTTATGGTCATTTTACCAAGGTTGCCCAGATTTTCAGGTTAATGACGAAATTGCCCCTGACGGCGTTTTAAAAACCTGTATTATTTGCAAATCTTAAAACCTACATATCTCGTTCATTATAAGGTCAAATTGAGTAATTCAAAAGCCTAAATTCATTAGAATTTCACAAGGAATCCATTGGGAGCAGTAAAATATATGAACAGTATACCTATAATGAGTAGGTCGAGTTTTCTTCAAATTTTTGAACGGAAAGAAGCTTCTGAGGCGATTTTTAAGAGAGAAAATCAGTGGGTATCACAGAGGTAAGTGATTTAATTATTAAAACTCATTTATGGGTGATTATAAACCATAATCCCAGCCTTTAATTCATGAAAAACAGTAGAAAAATAGGATTTTGGGGCCTGAGATTATGAGACCTTTAGGGGTCGATTTGAGGGGTCAAACGGACTCCGATTTTGGTGTTCTTTATATGTACGGAATTGGAAGAAGATGAAAAACACTTTTCTGTAAAAATTTCTGAGTTTCGAGAAGTGGGACCGGGGCTCGGGTTTTGTCAGTTTCGGGATTATTGATATTTTTCGATTATTTTCGATTGGGTATTGATCCTATAGCATAATGTGACGTATTTGTTGTGGTTTTGGTCAGATTGGATACGCAAGGAGGTATATTTGAGAGGCAAGGGCATAGAGAGCTAGGATTTTGGCCGGCTTGAGGTTAGTAATAGATGTAAATGCTGTGTTGAGGGTTTGAAACCCCGACTTTGCACATTGTAGTGCTATGTTGAGGTGACTTGCACGCCGGATAACAGGCTTGAGGTAGAGCACCGTCGGGGATTATGAATTGGTCGGTCCCACTTAATAAAATTACTACCTAATTGATTGAAGCTTAGTTGATATCCTTATAAAAATGGATTAATTGTCATAATTTGGCCTCGTGCTAACTGATTGAATCCTTTAGGGATTGTTTGTACTGGTTTCTTACCATATATTTAGACAATTGAACTCAGTCCTAGTATTTAATACTGTTTTGCAAACTCAGCTACTTTTTCTCAAAACTTGGAACTTAAATAATATTTGTAATAAAGTTTGGGCTGAATATTTATATATTATTGTGCTCGAGAGGCTTATATGATTTTGGACTGAGTATGGGATCGGGCTGCGCACCGCAGCAGTATTATATTTATATTGATATGAGGCTTAGGTCCTAATGGATGCTATGAGATGGATTGATATTGCGCTTGGGCCGTAAGGGGCCCCTCCCGGAGTCTGCACACCCCCAGTGAGCGTCGTCGACGAAAAATAAATGGAGCGGGCTGCACGTTGCAGCGGGTACTCGAGAGTACCGTACTATTTGTTGCATTTCTTAATTGATTGTCATTCATTTACTTATCTATTGCAGCATCATTGTTTTCATTGGTTTATTGAGTTGATATTATCTAGATTGAACTGCTGTAATTATAGCTAACA
This sequence comes from Nicotiana glauca, assembly GCA_026770625.1. Classification (NCBI taxonomy): domain Eukaryota; kingdom Viridiplantae; phylum Streptophyta; class Magnoliopsida; order Solanales; family Solanaceae; genus Nicotiana; species Nicotiana glauca. The sequence continues at coordinate 55,111 of MU720180.1, read as the reverse complement.
TTGTGCCTATCCAGGATTTCTTACTCTCAGCTTTTATTTATGTTTATTACTCTTTGGGTTGGAAGTACTCACATTAGTCCCTGCACCTTGTGTGCAGATCTAGGTGCACCCACTAAGGCTGAGTGAAGATTTTTCTGCCGAGCATCATATCTGGGAGAATCAAGGTAGCTGCATGACGTCTGCAGTCCTGATTTTCCCATCTAACCTATTTTCTTTATTTCTGCATTTCTTTAGAGCAATATGTAGTAGGTTGAAACCCGTGTATTAGAGGCTCAGACTTGTGACACCGGATTCTTCGGGCTGTGTAGTAGTATTTCTACTTGGGTTTTCCGCATGGTTTAATTATATTTCAGAGTTTCAGTATTATGACTTAGTAATTATTTGTGTTAATTGAATCATGAACTTTATAAAAAGGGTTAAGGTTGTTGAATTGGCCGGGCTTGCTTAGTAGTGTGTTGGGCGCCATCACGATTGGGGTTGGGGTCGTGACAATTTCTCCTTGATTAATTCTTGATTGACTGTTTGAATGTGTTTATCTTTTGTGGAACGGGCCGAATGCCTCGGTAGATTAAATATATTCATCTATGATTCGTGCCATTTGACCCTCTGATAGTGTACAGTTTAAATATTATGTCGGATCAAGCCGTATGACCTCGACATGAATTGTGCATGCTTGTATTGCTTGCCTTGAAATTTCTATGTAGTGATATTGCCTCCGTGGTCTGAGATAAATTGATAAATGCTGAAATATGAATTTGGAAATCTCTTGATACCAAAAGGATTGTTTACATGCTTCATGATTCCTTTGAAGTTTACTGTTGTTTTTAATAAATCCATGACTAACTATATTGTTGATGGCCATAGTAAGTGTCGGAGTCGACCTCTCGTCACTACTTATTCGAGATTAGACTAGATACCTACTGGGTACGTGTTGTTTTCGTACTCATACTACACTTAATGTACATTTTGTTGTACATGCACATGTATATTCAATGGCCTCGTGGGCGCAGCGGCGTGATTGATACACATACTTAGATGGGTTGCATCTTACGAGACGATCCGCATCCAGCAGAGTCTCCTTCAAAGTACTTGTATTTCCCTTTCTGTCCAATTTGTATTCCGGACAGTCATTGTATGTTATTTTTTTTACTTCCTAGTAGATGCTCATGCACTTATGAAAGCGGGTTCTGGGATGATTATGGAATTATTCAATATTTAAATTGGTTAAAATTTTTGAAGATAAACTTTACCCATAACCCCACAAACTCAAATATATGATTTATTCTCAATTCCATTCCCAAATTCATGGTCAAAATCCAAAAATACCAATTTTTAGGGTTTTCTTCAAAATCCCAATTTTCTACAAATTTTCATGTCTAAATCCATATACAAACCTTGTATTTAACTTAAAACTAGAAGAAATCACTTACCTCTTGATGATGATGGAATCCCCTATCAAAATGGGTCTCAAAAAATCACGTAAGAATGAAGAAATGAGCAAAAATGGCCAAATTCCGCTATTTAATGCGTTCTGCCCAGCGACCTCTACGCATGTGGACTTCTTGCCGCTTCTGCGTGTTCGTTTCTGCGATGCCTTCTTCACACCTACGCCCCTTGCCGCTTCTGCAGCCTCCACTTTCGCTTCTGCGATTGCGCAAATACAGTCATGGCTCCGCACCTGTGTCCCTCTACCTGGGTGACCTGCTCCGCTACTGTGGCTCCTATGGCGCTTCTGTGCTCACTGCACCTGCGGCCAAACCTCGCAGGTGTGGTTACACCAGGTGACGACAACCCTCAACCCTTCCTTCCTAGTCCAACTCGATCCGGATTCCACCAGAGGCCCTCGGAACCTCAACCAAGTATACCAACACGTCCCAAAACACATTAGAACTTAGTCGAGCCTTCAAATCACATCATATAACATCGGAATAACGAATCACAACCCAATCCAAGCTAAATGAACATTAAAACTTCAAACTTCTAAATTTGATGCCGAAACCTATCAAATGACGTCCGATTGACCTCAAATTTTGCACACAAGTTGTATTTGACATTATGGACCTACTCCAACTTCCGGAATCAGAATCCGACCCCGATATCAAAAAGTCCACTTCTTATCAAACTTCTCAAAATCCTTCAAATTTCTAATTTTTGCTAAACGACTCCAGAATGACCTACGGACCTCCAAATTCACTTCCAAACGCGCTCCCTATACCAAAATCATGACACGAAGATATTCTTAAACCTGGAATCCCAAACGGACATCGATAACATTGAAATACACTTCAACCCAAATTTATGAAATTCTCCCAAAATGCTAGCCTCCACAATAGGCTCCGAAATGCTCCCGGGTCATCCAAAAACCGATTCGAGCATACGCCTAAGTCCAAAATCATCATACAAACCTGTTGATCGTTTACTCAAAATCACACCCTAGCTAATTCTTCCAACTTAAATTTTTTGAAATGAGAAGTTTCTTTCCAAATCAACTTCGAACTTCCCAAAATTCAATTTCCGAACACACATACAATTCATAATAACCGAAGTGAAGCTGCTCTTGCCCTCAAACTGCCGAATGACACGCTAGATCTCAAAACGACCGGTCGGGTCATTACAAGTAGCCCATCTGAGGGGTTATTATAGTGAAATGAGAAGTATTTGCGGCAAATATGAGTTATTGATGGCGTATTTTAGTGAGAGCTTGAGTGGGGAAGCTTTGGAGTGGTATACTCATCAAGATGTTTGTAAGTGGCATGCATGGGATGACATGGATCAAGATTTAGTTCGGCACTATCAGTACAATGTAGACATTATCACAGACCGCTCCTCCCTATCTCAGATGGAAAAGAAACTTGAGGAAAGTTTTAGAGAGTTTGGGATCCGATGGAAAGAACAAGCTGCTCGGGTCAGTCCTCCGATTGATGAAAGAAAGAGAAATAAAAAGGTGTTGTTGAGCACTGCTAATGACAGGATCTAGTGGTCATTCATGCTTAACACTTTCAGCCTCAATACCGGCCCCATGAATATCCTCGTACTCCAGATAATCCTCTCCAATGCCTTTCCTCCACAAAATCCCTATAGTCATACCTCACCTTCCCAGTACTCTATCCACAATGCACCGCCATATGTCCCACATCCACAAGACCCACAATGGCCTTCACCACCTCCATAAATGTCTTACCCACCTCTACAAGCATATCAACCACCTACCCGCAAGAGGTTCCAACTGAAGTAGGAGTATAAAGTGAAAAGGCAACAACAAAGAGAAAAGTCTTTCACTCCTATTGGAGAATCATATGCAGTCTGTTCCAAAGGCTGAGGCAATTAAACATATTGAAGCCGATTCAGATAAAAATTTTGAACCCCCTTTCAAAGAAATTTTATAATTCTCAAAGGTGCGCATATTGCTCTAATGCCCCGGGGCACATCATAGAAATGCGTTGCCATCTAAAAAGAGCAGTCCAGAAGCTTATTGATGCAAGTGACATTACCGTACAAAACCCAGATGCATCGTATAATAGCCAAAGTCCATTGCTTGTTCATAATAAGACACACATGGTGGGCATGATTTGTGTTGAAAAGGAATATGAGAACTCTTTTGAGCTCCTTGGGGGGGCAATTTGCCGCAAAGTTTTCAACACTATTTATTTCGGTTCCAGAAGTTGATCTTAAGAGCGAGTCGACAAAAGGGACCCAAAAGCTAGTTGTTGAGGTCAATGTGATTGAAATTGGTAATGGTCTTGGTAATATTGATGTGGAACTCAATGTCTAAGATGTAGAGCTTGGTAATTGGAATGACTCTCCTTTCTTGGCTAGCCGGGGAAGAGTCTTGGTAATTTATTTTGTTGTCATTTCTGTTGTTAGGTTATTTCAGGGTTGTAATTTGGATATTGTCTTGTGACTCAAACCCTTATATCCTTTTATTTTGCTTAGTTCATTCAGTTGTAGTAACTCGTTTAGTGTTATCTAGGCTTGTTCCAGGGTTGTAACCCCAGTTTGTTTTGCTTGTTTTGTTGTTCAAATCCTTTTACCGTCTGTCTAATGCAATTTCTTGGTTTCTGTTATTTCTATTCAGTTTTTGTTTAGTTCTCTTTTCCTTTTATAGTTCTTTTCATACTGACTCTAGTGACATGACATGAAACGCATAATTCTCAGCCTGGTCTTGAAAGTTAGTCTAATCATGAAGCAATGAAACAAGTTTTGAAAAGGGACATTTGGGAGAAATAGGTAAAGATATGGACATTTTGAGATCATTTAAAGACGGAATTGTGTTAAACTGAGGTAGATAGTTTGGAAAGTTAAGAGGACGACAATAATTTGTTACAAGAGAGTGCGTCCCAGACAATTTGAAGTGAGGAACTTTGTGTTCAAGTGGATCTCTTGTGATGAGATAATGCCAAGGTAAATTATCCCCAAACTGATGGAGGACTCTCATTGTGGAAAAGAATTACCCAACAAGAGTTCTATATTTTGCAAGGCACTATAGAAAAGTGGAAGGCATATCTGAGATATCAATGGCAATGTTGTAAAGGAAATGTTATGTATGATCTTCATTTTCTATTCCAAAGTTGCATGTGTCGTACTTGGCATTTTTAGAGATTGGGAGGCCCTCTTTCAGCTAGCCAAGCATTTATACCATTCAATACCCCTTTTGAGTCCATGCTAATTTCTTTAACCCCCCCTTTTGGAATCAAGTTAGAGTCGTAAAAAAAAGGGAAGAGAAAAAGTCCATGTCCCAATAGGTTTGTTTTAGAAAGTTCATTCCAAAAGAAAAAGTCAAAAGGAAAAAAAGAAGGAAGAAAAAAAAAGAAAAAGTAAAATAGCAACAAAAAAGTATCTTTTTGAACTACGTTCGACTTGATTCTTGTCATCACAAGATACATAGGCAGTCTTACGGTTCGGTCGCACCAAATAAAATATTTCATAATCCCATGAAGTCAAGAGTGGAGCAGTTTTTCTTAAAATTACATCTAAAAAAAAGAAAAAGAAAAGAAAAGAATTAAATTCTCTTGTTCTAGAAACTGAGGCAAAGTTTTTAACGGATTCTAAAAGTTGTAAATAAATTAACCCTTTTTTCTTAGTTTTAAAATTTGAGCATTCATGCCTTTCTTTCTTTATAACCTTGTCCAAAAGCCACATTACAGTCCAAAAAAGACCTCCCAGATAATATTTGAGAGTGCCGAGCTGGACATGCCAGGAGCATATGATGTTTTTTACCATGGTCAACGCCTTGTCATCTACGGAATAAGAGAAAATAAGAAGAAAAGAACAAGATTAGAGAGTCTTATCCGTGAAAACCTTCACTGGCACCATAAGGCGACGGAGAGTTGAGAGAAAGAAAAAATGAGAGAGGCTTGATAGTGAAAACCCTTCGAGAACTACAATTCGAATACAGATCATGAATCAGATAGGATAACCGAAGCATTGAAGCCCAGTTTCACGACTTAGAGGTATAACAAAAGTTGAACATTAGACTTGCTTGACAGATTATGCCACTTAATCCAAAATGCACGTCATGGTCATTGGAGTTGGTGTCCACATCTGATAAGTTTCTATTTGGCAATTTCCTTGTTAGATGTCATTTCATTCCATTATCCCCTTACTCTATTCCTCTTGCTTAGTTCAAATCCTCTTTTTGAGTCTGTTTGGTTAGAACAAGTGAGAAATGACTTTAAAATTTACTACCAGCTTTCCAATTGCACAAAGTGGAGTCTGGCTAGCACATCAAAGCGGCATAAGTCAGGAAATAACAGTATGCACACTGAGTTGATAACAATCGACGTGCTTTAGGATTCATGTGAAATGCAAAGGTTCGTTAAATATCAATTCAGGAGCAAAATTATAACGATCCGACCGATTATTTTGAGAGTTAGAGCCCCGATCCCCTATTAACTACTTCACCCGTATCTATTTCTGCTATTGTGACTTGCCGGGATGTTTCATTTTGGTTTTTGGAAGTGTTTGGGACCTTTAGTCCCTAAACGAAGGCTTAAGTTTTAGAATTTGGACTGTGGTTGAAACTATGTGAAGACATCTCCGGAATAGAGTTTCGTTAATTTCTTTAGATCCGTTGGGTGGTTTTGGGTTTAGGGGCATGTCCAGATTGTGTTGGAGGTCCGTAGCTCATTTAGGCTTGAAATGGCGAAAGTCGAATTTTTGGAGTTTTGGGCGGGTAGTGGAAATTTTGATATCAGGGTCAGAATCTAATTCCAGAAGTTGTAGTAGGTCCGTAGTGTTGAATATGAAATGTGTGCAAAATTTGAAGTCATTCGGATGTGGTTTGGTTGGTTTCAGCATCTTTTGTGGAAATTTGAATTTTCAAGTTCATTAAGTTCTCTTGATTCTATTTTTGAAAGATCTTTTTGTTTTTATCGTTGTTTGATGTGATTTGAGTGCTTGACTAAGTTCATATAGTGTTTTAGGATTGGTTTTTATGTTTGGTTGAGGTCCCGGGGGCCTCGGGTGAGTTTTGGGTGTTTGACGGATCAAATATTAAAGTTGTATTATTGCTAAAGTGATCCGATTTATGGTGTTTTCGCATCTGTAATGGGGAGACTGAAGGTGAGGTATCGCATGTGCAGAGAGAGAAGCGCAGAAGCAGAAAAATAGAGGAGTGCCAGGGGTCGTAGGTGCGAGGTGCATTCTGCATCTGCAGTGCCGGCTGAAGCGATGTGTCACGCCCCAACCTCGGGAGGTGCGACCGACACTCAATTAATTGAACCCAACTGAGCAAGCCTTATTAACACTCTCTACCCAACTTAAGATGGTTAAGGAATCTGGCTTTCAAATAATTAGACAATTGCAAACTTAAGCATTTAACATTGTTAGCTCATTTATATATATCACAAGCCTTAAATCGTGGTTAAGTTTCCAAGATTATATACAGTCATTGCTAGACGAGCTAGAGAATAGAGTTGTAAACAGATCATTAACCCGACTAACCAAACCCACACAATGTCTACGGAGCCTCCATGGATGCAAAAGACGAATAATGATAATGCCGGCAACAAGGCCCTGACTATACCTAAAAAATAGAAGTATACAACAAGAAGTACATCATTACCCCCTTGAAGGAGAAAGGGGCTCACCAAGTCTTCGGGATGAGGACACTCCGCTACGCACGATCGGCACTATCCGCTATAGAGCCACCAACATTCATTTAAAAATGTAGCGCCCCCGGCAAAAGGGATGCTAGTACCATGGAATAGTACTAGTATGTATAACTAAACACCATCTAATTAGAAAGAACTTTTATACAAGAATAAGAAACCACAAGTATAACTCAAAGCTTTAAACTATCACAACATCATCAATATTAAAGAACCATAAGCTTTCACATCATGTTTCCATAGCCTTTAGCTTTGGGGCATTTCATTCTATTCATCACTTGTTCACAATACCACCGCTATCTTGAGTGGGGTCTGATCTCAACCAGATCGGCTAGGTTGCCTCATTTGAGACATATGCTTCAATCACAATCTCATTTTCCCCTTTTTTCAAAAATCCTTCACATTACCACCGCTATGTTGAGCGGAGTCTGATCTCGGCCCGATCGGCTAGGCTTCCTTACCAAGGCTTTGTTTAATCTTTTCGTTTCACATATCTCATTTCATAGGCACTTGGGGCCACAACTTTATCACTTCATTTTTTTGGCACTAGGCTGCATTTTACATCATCCCCAATTTCAACATTTGCTTTGCCATTTAGGACAGTAGGTGCATACAAGAGCAATTTAAATTGTAGGCATAGATAAGATTTCACATAGATGGCACAATAACGCAACTTCAATCTAAATTTGAGGTCTAAGAAATTCAATACATAATTCATATCTTTTGCCCCTTTTCAAGTTATCAAGATAGCACGTTGATCATGTTGGGACACATCTTTCACGTATATAAGGTTACAACACCAATTCATGTAAAATAACAATCGATGCAACAATTTAATTTTAATCTTACCACATTCACAAAACCACCGATGAAGCTTAATTTCTAAAAGACGGAGTTTTAGCCATACATACCTCAATATAGCTTTCCTTAATCCTTACAAAATTCTGAAACTCTTAGCACTTCGATCTATTGTATAAGAATTATAAATTAAACCAAGAATTAGGGACAAGATTAGAATTCTAGCTCGTTTGAGCATATTATCAATCACTAGGGGTGCATTGTGATCTTAGGTCGCTTTTGATAGAAATTTCTACCATTTTATGCCCTAGTTGCTTTTTTTTTAGTTCACAACTTCCCAATACTCCATGATCTTGTATGCATGCAAGAAATCTATTCTTATACCCATAAATTACCTCACTAATGACCCCTTATGGCTATGTCTAAAATTTAAGAGCTATGGTGATGAAGTCTTACCTCTTGGGATGAAGGTTTAAGTGCCTCACTTGATTATCCTCAATGTTTAACAAAGATTTGTGGAGAAATTTTTGATGCTAGGCACTTCCCCTCTCTTATACCCTCTTTCTCACTCTAAAAGTACCAAGAAATAGGCTCAAAATGAATTATTGCACAAGATATATCGACAGGGGGTCGGGTTTCAAAAATTAGAAAATAGGAGCCCGACTCAAATCTATGATCGCATTTGCAATCGCAAAGCTAACATGCGGTTCCCATAATGGACTGCAAAATGCTCCCCAAAACCTGACGACACTGTTTGGGTATGCGACAGAAACGCGGTTCGCATACCCGTTCTGCGGTCGCATAATGCACCGCATAATTACCCCTTACATAATCCTAAGGAAATTATGCGACGACTATGCAGTCCGCATATTGGTTATGTGATAACATATTTGACCGCATAGTTGACCTAAAATTTTACCAATACACCGACCCACTCTGCGGCGACTTTGCAATCTACATACCAGTTATGAAACCTCATTCTTGACCGCATAATCGCACTTTTCTGGAAAACTTTATTCCTTGACTTTATAATGCATAGATCAGTCCAATGGGTCCAAATTTACACATTTCTAACACGTATTCCTAATTTGGCACTACGAGCTTTTGAGTTTTGGTAGAAGTTTTTACGGGGCCTTACATCCTCCCCCACTTAAGATCATTCGTCCCCGAATGAGTATTAAGGTTCACTCATGAGCAATCTTTATGCAATCTCAGTTTCTCATAATTATGGAACACCTTAATAGCCCCGAATTTGGCTAACTCCCTAAATGTCTAAAAATTTCGCCAGAGTTTCCTTTGTATCTAGGCCTATTCACCTGTCAGAGAGCCCCAAAATTATACCCTAACAGCATTTACATATTCCATAAACACAACATAACCTGTACAATACTAACAATGGTTGCATAGACAATCATATAACCAAAACGAAACAGAACAATTTTACATAGATCAACTCAAGGATATAGAGATCACATGGATCAAATAGATGAGAGCTATTACATGGCGATAATAACAAATGTGGGTACTTCCTTTTAATTTCTTCCTCGGCTTCTCAAGTGGTCGCCTCAACCTGCTGGTTTCGCCATAGCACCTTTATGCAGGTAATTTCCTTATTCCTCAATTTCCGGACATGCCGGTCAAGAATGACGACTGGAACTTCTTCATAGGACAGTTCTTCATTGACCTCAATAATTTCAACTGGTACGATAGTGGACGGATCTCCCACTACTTTCTTCAACATATTCACATGAAAGACTGGGTGTACCAATGACATCTCGGGTGGCAACTCAAGCTTGTATGCCACCTGACCAATTCGCTGGATGATCCTGTACGGTCCGACATACCTTGGGCTCAATTTTTCTTTCTTCCCAAACCGAATTATACCCTTCATGGGAGAAACCTTTAAGAATACCCAATCATCTTCTTTGAACTCCAAATCCCTACGATGGAGTCCGAATAAGACTTTTGGCGGCTCTGAGCCGTTCTCAACCTTCCCTTAATAATTTTGACTTTCTCTATGGCCTGGTGCACAAGGTTTGGCCCTAGTAATTCAGCTTCTCCAGCCTCGAACCACCCAATAGGAGAACTACATATTCTACCATACAGTGCCTCAAATGGTGCCATCTGGATACTAGCATGGAAGCTATTGTTGTAAGCAAACTATATAAGTGGCAAGTGATCATCCCAGCTACCCTTAAAATCATGAGTGCAAGCACGCAACATGTCCTCAAGGGTCTGAATAGTCCGTTCTGCTTGCCCGTGAGTCTGGGTGTGAAAAGATATGCTAAGATTTACCTGTGTGCCTATTCCTTGCTGAAATTTCATCCAAAAGTTGGCTGTGAATCGAGCCCCTCGATCAGAAATGATTGAGACTGAAGTACTATGCAACCTGACTATTTTCTTGATATACAACTGAGCATACTGTTCTGCGGTGTCAGTAGATTTGACTGGCAAGAAGTATGCTGATTTTGTGAGTCGATCCATAATTACCCAAATTGAGTCGAACTTGTGCGGGGGGGGCACGGTAACCTCACCACAAAATCCATGTTGATCATTTCCCATTTCCACATTGGGATTTTATGCTTTGAGCCAATCCACCGGGCCTTTGATGTTCGGTCTTCACTTGTTGACAGTTCGGACACCTTGCCACAAAGTCCGCCACATCACTCTTCATGTTGTTCCACCAATAAATTTCCTTAAGATCATGATACTTTTTTGTAGAACATGGGTGCACTAAATACCTAGAAGTGTGAACTTCTGACATAATCCTTCCCCGAAGACCATCAATATCCAGAACACATAGGCGGCCTTGGTACCGTAGGGTACCATCATCTATGATAAAGGAAAAAGCTGCGGTCTTGTGTTTATGAAACCTCTCTTTCAGCTGTGCCAATAATGGATCATTGAATTGCTTTTCTTCCACCTCTACCACGAGCGACGATTCCGCCCTATTTTGCATAATTATCCATCCTTCACTAGAGTCCGCAAGGCGAAACTCCCAAATTAGCCAACTGATGAACCTCCCGGGCCAATGACCTTAGATGCGCCTTCAAATGAGCCAAACTTCCCATAGATTTTCGACTAAAGCATTGGCCACAACGTTAGCCTTTCCTGGGTGATAGAGAGTGTCAATTTCATAGTCCTTAAGTAACTCCAGCCATCTTCTCTGCCTCAGATTCAACTCTTTCTGTTTGAAAATATATTGAAGGCTCTTGTGATCCATGAACACATCCACGTGGACCCCATATAGATAGTGCCGCCAAATCTTTAGCGCAAACACCATTGCTGCCAGCTCTAAGTCATGGGTCTGATAGTTCTTTTCATGATTCTTGAGTTGCCTAGAAGTGTAGGCTATAACCTTGCCATGCTGCATTAACATACACCCAAGCCCGATCCTCTAGGCATCATAATACACAACAAATCCCTATGTACCCTCTTGCAGGGTTAATACCGGTGCGGAAGTCAATCTTGATTTTAATTCCTGGAAGCTCCTTTCACAAGCATCGGGCCATTGGAACTTAACTGCTTTCTGGGTCAATTTAGTCAATAGAGAGGCAAGAGTAGAAAACCCCTTTACGAATCTTCTGTAGTACCCGACCAAACCCAACAAACTGCAAATCTCTGTTGGAGTGGTAGGTCTAGGCCAATTTTTCACTGCTGCAACCTTTTGAGATCAACCATAATCCCTTCCCTGGAGATGACATATCCCAAGAACATGACTGATTCAAGCCAAAATTCACACTTCAAAAATTTCGCATACAATCGATGTTGCTGAAGAGTCTGCAAAACTGCCCTAAGATGGTTAGCATGATCCTCTCGACTCCGGGAATACACAAGAATATTGTCAATGAACACTATTAGAAAGGAGTCTAGAAAAGGCTTAAAAACACGATTCATAAGATCCATGAATGCTACCGGGGCATTTGTTAGCCCAAAGGACATTACAAAAAATTCAAAGTGCCCATACCGAGTTCTGAAAGCTGTTTTTGGAACATCCTGCTCCCTTATCTTCAGTTGATGATACCCGAACCGCAAGTCAATCTTTGAAAAACACGTAGCACTTGCAATTGGTCAAACAAGTCATCTATTCTGAGTAGAGGGTATTTATTTTTTATGGTGACTTTGTTAAGCTGCCAGTAGTCAATACACATTCACAACGACCCATCTTTCTTCCTTACAAACAAAACCGGTGTGCCCCATGGTGACACACTTGGCCGGATGAAACCCTTTTCTAACAAATCCTTCAACTGCTCCTATAGTTCCTTCAATTCTGCCGGTGCCATTCTGTAAGGTGGAATTGATATAGGCTGCGTGCCTGGCATCACATCGATCCCAAAATCAATCTCCCTATCAGGAGGGATTCCAGGGAGCTCATCTGGAAAGACTTCTGGAAATTCATTCATAACTGGCACAGACTCAAGGCTAAGTGCCTCGGCATCGGTGTCTGTAACCCAAACTAAATGGCAGACGCAACCCTTCTTGATCATCTTTGTGGCCTTCAGGTAAGAAATAAACTGACCTTTAGGCACTACATTATCCCCCTTGCATTCAACAACAGGCTCATTGGGAAACTCAAGCCTCATGGTTCTAGTTCGACAGTCAAGCTTGGAAAAACATGAATAAAGGCAATCTATCCCTATTATTATATCAAAATCAACCATCCCCAATTCAATAAGATCAGCCATGGTATCCCTACCATGCACCATGACGACACAACTTCTATAAACTCGAGTAGCCAAAATTGACTCTCCAACTGGAGTAGATACCGATAATGGTTCATAAAGCTATTCTGGTACTATCCTGAATTCCATAGCAACAAAAGGGGTAACATAGGACAGCGTAGAACCGAGGTCAATAAGTGCATACACATCATTAGATTGGACAGTCAGAATACCTGTAACAATATTTGGAGAAGCCTCTGCAGTCTAACGACCACTCATAGCATAGAACTGGCGGGGTCCTCCCGAACTTTATGCACCACCTCTAGCTACACCATGCCCCACGGGTGTTGGGGTACCTCGAGCTGGAGAGGGGGCTAAAGATGTAGCAGCTGCTGGGCTGGCTGGCTGTGCTGTGCCTCTACCTGCTCCCTGGAGGGGTACAGGACAATGCCTCTGAATATGACCCCTCATCCCACACCATAACATACGGACAACTCCATGTAGCAAATCTCTAAGTGTATCTTCCCGCACTGGGGGCACCGGGACCTCTGCTGCCGCTGGGACCGATCTCCTGACTAACCCCGCTGTTGGGATCCCCTGTCACCCTGATTGGGCCTAAAATGACTCCACTGCTGCTTCTGGCTAGGCCCTGATGGAAGTGCACTGGCTGAAGACTGTACAATTGACTGGGACGGTCCAGATGATCCTCCCCAAAAAGCTGACCTTCCCCCACCTAGTGACTCACATATGTTTCCCATAGACCGGGTCTTTCTGCTACTCTCTCTATCCATTCTGTTCTTCAGTTTATGGTTCTCGGTGGCCTGAGAAAATTCTACCATCTTCCTATAATTCATGTCGGAATTCAAGGCAGCTGTAGAAGCCTCATTAATAGTCAAAGGATTAAGTCTCTGAACAAACTGATGCACCCTAGCCTCCATTGTGGGAAACATGTGAATAGCATATTTGGATAGGCGGGAAAACTCCATATGGTACTCCATATACTTCTACTACCTTGATTCAGGTTCTCAAACTCAACTGTACGGGCTACCCTTGTCTCGGCAGGCAGAAAATGATCTATAAATGCATCGGCAAACTCGTTCCTCTTGGCTGGAGGGCTCCCCTCCTCACGGGAATCTTCCCATAACTCAAACCACAAATAGGCTGCCCCCTTTCAGATGGTGGGCATCTAACTCTACTCCCTTTTCTTAGTTTCATGCATGACCCTGAGTGTCTTCCATCAATAAAATCCTAAGGGTCCTCTTCCGGATTGGCACCCGTAAACACTGGGGGGTCTAACTGAAGGAATTTGTTCGCCCTGGAACTAGTGGAATCCCCTTGCTAGCTAGATGAACTGGGTGCAACATTTGACCTCTGGGTCTGAGAGGCCACTAGCTGAGTCAACATCTAAATAGCTCCCCTAAGATCCCCATCGAAAATACCAGAACCAGAAGATGGGGCTGGAGGTGGGACAGAAGTATCAATGGGAGGGATAGTGGAACCCACCACATGTGTAGGAACTGGGGTAGTCTACTCTGGAATAGATGAACTGGGCAGGGTGATAGCAGGGCGACTACCCTTACCCACAGTATTAAGCAGTGATTCATCAGCCACTCCCGGGTGGCATTGGCTTCTTGGCCAATTCTTGTTTTCTTCTTAGGTGCCATTTACTGAAAGGTAGAACAATGCACCGATTAGAGAAGGAATAGTTTCACAATTGCCACACGATTCAGAATTTCAAAGAAGGGTGTTATTCCTAATGCCCAAGTAGCCTCCAACTTATAGATGTGGTCGAATTCACACCGATAAGAAGGACTCTACTAAATACGGCTTCGAGACATCCTAGGACACATTATAACTGAGCAAACCTTATTGCCACTCTCTACCCAACTAAAGATGGTTAAGGAATCTGGCTTTCGAATAATTAGACAATAGCAAACTTAAGCATTTAACATTGTTAGTTCATTTATATATATCACAAGTTTTAAATCATGGTTAAGTTTCCAAGATTTTATACAGTCATTGCTAGACGAACTAGAGAATAGAGTTGTACACAAATCATTAACCCAACCAACCAAATCCACACAATATCCATGGATGCAAAAGATGAATAATGACAATGCCGGAAATAAGGCCCCGGCTATACCTAAAAAATTACAACAAGAAGTACATCATAACCCCCTTGAAAGATAAAGGGGTTCACCAAGTCTTCGGGATGAGGACACTCCGCTATGCATGATCGGCACTGTCCGCTATAGATCCACCTACATTCATTTAAAAATGTAGCACCCCCGACAAAAGGGACTTTAGTACTATGGAAAGTACTAGTATGTATAACTAAACACCATATAATTAGAAAGAACTTTTATACAAGAATAAGAAATCACAAGTATAACTCAAAGCTTTAAACTATCACAACATCATCAATATTGAAGAACCATAAGCTTTCACATCATGATTTCATAGCCTTTAGCTTTGGGGCATTTCATTCTATTCATCATTTGTTCACAATACCACCGCTATCCTGAGCAGAGTCCAATCTCAACCCGATAGTCTAGGTTGCCTCATTTGAGACATACGCTACAATCACAATCTCATTTTCCCCTTTTTTCGGAATTCCTTCACATTACCACCGCTATGTTGAGCGGAGTCCGATCTCAGCCTCATCGGCTACGCCGCCTTACCAAGGCATTGTTTAATCATTTTGTTTCGCATATCTCATTTCATAGGCACTTGGGGCCACAACTTTATCACATCATTTTTTTGGCACTAGGTCGCATTTTACATCATCCCTAATTTCAACATTTGCTTTGCCATTTAGGACAGTATGTGCACACAAGAGCAATTTAAATTGTAGGCATAGATAAGATTTCACGTTGATGGAACAATAATGCAACTTCAATCTAAATTTGAGGTCTAAGCAATTCAATACATAATTCATGTCTTTTGCCCCTTTTCAAGTTATCAAGATAGCACGTTGATCATGTTGGGACACATCTTTCATGCATATAAGGTTACAACACCAATTCATGTGAAAGAACAAACAATGCAACAAGTTAACTTTAGTCTTACCACATTCACACAACCACCGATGAAGCTTGATTTCTAAAAGATGGGGTTTTAGCCATACATACCTCAATATAGCTTTCCTTAATCCTTACAAAATTTCAGAACTCTTAGCACTTCGATCTATTGTATAAGAATTACATAATTGAACCAAGAATTAGGGACAAGATTATAATTCTAGCTCTTTTGAGCATATTATCAAGCCCTAGGGGTGCATTGTGCTCTTAGGTCCCATTTGAAAGAAATTTCTATCATTTTATGCCCTAGTTGCTTTCCTTTTAGTTCACAACTTCCCAATACTCCATGATCTTGTATGCATACAAAAAATCTATTCTTATACCCATAAATTACATCATTGATGACCCCTTATGGCTATATCTAAAATTTAATAGCCGTGGTGATGAAGTCTTACCTCTTGGGATGAAAGTTTAGGTGTCTCACTTGATTATCCTCAATGTTTAACAAAGATTTATGGAGCATTTTTTTATCCTAGGCACTTTACCTCTCTTAGACCCTCTTTCCCACTGTAAAAGTACCAAGAAATAGGCTCAAAATGAGCTATTGCACAAGATATATCGACAGGGGGTCGGGTTTCAAAAATTAGAAAATACGAGACTGACTCAAATATGTGATCGCATTTGCGATTGCAAAGCTGACATGCGGTCCGCATAATGGACCACAAAATGCTCCCCAAAACCTGAAGACACCGTTTGGGTATGCGACAGATATGCGGTCCGCATACCCGTTCTGTGGTCGCATAATGTGCCGCAGAATTACCCCTTACAAAATCCCAAGGAAATTATGCGATGACTATGCTGTCCGCATATTGGTTATGCGATCGCATAATTGAATGCATAGTTGACCTCGAATTTGACCAACACACTGACTCACTCTGCGGCGACTATGCGGTCCGCATACCTATTATGCCACCGCATTCTTGACCGAATAATCGCACTTTTCTGGAAAACTTTATTCCTTGACTTTTTAATGCATAGATCAGTCCAAAGGGTCCAAATTTACACATTTCTAACACGTATTGCTATTTTGGAACTACAAGCTTTTGAGTTTTAGGTAGAAGTTTTCACGGGGCCTTACACGTTGAAGGACCGCAGAAGCGAACAATTTTCCGCAGACGCGCACACGCAGGTGCGGCCCCCTTTCGGCAGATGCGGACCCAGTTTTCGTAAGTGACTTTCGCACCTGCAATGGTTTTCGCGCAGGTGCGGTTGATGTCTGTCACGACCCTAGTTCACCGATCGTGAACATGTCGTGATGGCACGTAGTCCCTATGACCAGGTAAGCCAAGTATTGCAGAAAAGATATAATATTTGCACAAAAACCAATTAAAACTGAACATATGAAAAAAATAACAACTGAGTATAAGGCCGTTCGGCCTGTACAACTCTGAGAATATGCGGAAGTCTACAACCAAGTCCCAAAACCCAGAAACTCATGGGAAACACAGGCTAATAGAATTCCAATAAGTACTCTAACCTCCAGAATAACTACATCAAAAGTGTGATAGAATAATATCTCTACAACTAGAATAAGGAAGAAGACTCTTTGGTCTGCCGACGCTGCAGATATACCTCGAAGTCTCCGTATGTCTCCTCGCCTCAAGGATAGTGCACCAGAGTAGAGGTACCTGTATGATCTGCACATGAAAAACATGTGCAGGAAGGGCATGAGTACACCACAGAGGTACTTAGTAAGTCCAAGCCTAACCTCGGTTGGGTAGTGACGAGGAAGGTCAGGGACCTACTGAGGAAAAATATCATAATAATAATAATTAACAGTATAATAATCTAATAGGAATAATAAATACGGCGGTGAAACAAGACAGGTCAATGAAACAATAGCATCTACAAAGACAGAGTAAACACAGAGTAACCACAATACAATGTCATTGATACCAATGAGGGTCTCCCAGGACACCGTCCTGTAGCCCTTTTCTCAACTGTCCAGTGGATCTCCCGGGATACTGTCCCGTAGTCCAACTCATGTACCAATATGCAAGGGGAATCTATCGGGAATCTAACCCGAAGTCCCAAAGTAAAAGTGCAGGGGGTATCTATCGGGAATCTAACCCGCAGTCCCAAAGTAAAAGTGTAGGGGGATCTATCGGGAATCTAACCCGCAGTCCCAAAGTAAACAAACAAGGGGGGGGGAGCTACTAGAATCCCACATCCGTAGTCCCAATGTAAATGTGCACTCACAGCCAGAAACAAACCAAGGGGTAACTACGAAAAATGGAGCAGCAGATAGCACAAGCCTAGCATGCTTCACGTAGTACGATTAAACAACTTAAGCAATTAGGCAATTAAGTCAGTTAGACATGCTTTCCAAGTCTAGAACAAGTAATAAGCTTCAAGTAAGATAAGGCAAATAAGAAAGAAATTTAAATATTAACAACTTAAGTAAAACCGGATTTTCATCAATCGGCTCAAGTTCGCGCTCGTCACCCCGCGTACAAGGAACTCAAATATCAAGAACAAATCCTAAGGGGAAAGTCCCCCACGCAAAGTTAGACAAGCGACTTATCTCGAACCGGCTCAATATCAATAGAAACCACTCCTTTGCCATGAGTATCCAACTCCAAATGGCCCAAATCTATTCAATTCAATTACATATCGTAAATAATATTGCAAACAACTGATTCCACTATTAAAATTAAATCTAGGGCACGAAAATAGGTAAAATGACCAAAACTCCCCTCTAGCCAACGTCACAGAATCGAATAATTTTCATATTTTCAGAACCTTCATACTCTCACGAGTCTAACCATATAAAAATCTCCCAAATCGGAGGTTAAATGCCCCCTCAAAACCCAATAGTTTGGTCTATGAAGTTTTACCCCAAATTTACCAAGTTTTGATCCTAAAATTCGAATTCCAATGATGTATTTAGCTATATAATGATGAAATATAATGAAAAGGGATCAAAGAAACGTTACCCAATGATTTTCTCTTCAAACCCCACTCGAAATCGCCTTCTCTCGTGCTCAAATTGAGTTTTTCTAACTTATGAGATTAAACCCTCGAATGTGATATTTCTGTCCAGACATTTCCGCTTCTACGGACAAGGGACCGCTTCTGCGGTCCCGCTTAAGTGAACCACTAGCCGCTTCTGCGGTTTCATTTAGAATTTTAGATTTCGCTTCTGCGGTTCCCATCTCGCAGAAGCGGATCCGCTTCTGCGGAAGCACTACTGCTTCTGCGGTTTCCTGGAGGACAGCCCAAACTCGCTTCTGCGATGGAGAAGCCACTTCTGCGGCTCCACTTCTGTGATTCCCAAGCCGCAGAAGCGGAAATACCAGAAGAAAAAGATACCAGCTGCAACAAACTTGGAAATTTACCCCGTTAATCATCCGAAATCATCCCGAGGCCCCCGGAACCTCAACCAAAAACACCAATACCACCTAATACCTCATTCAAACTTGTACAATCCTCAAAACACCTCAAACAACACCGGAAACCAATTAAATTAAGGATTCAAGCCTAAGAACTTCAAATTCTATCAAAATACGCTTTCGATCAAAAACCTAACCAAACCTAGTCCGAATGACCTGAAATTTTGCACACAAATCCCAAATGACATGACGGAGCTACAACAACTTCAGAATCCAAATCTGACCCTCGGATCAAAAACTCGCTATCGGAACGGAAACTTCAAAAATTCGAACTTCGGCATTTCAAGCCTAAATGAGCTACGAACCTCTAAAATACATTCCAAACACGCTCCCAATCCCGAAATCGCCTAACAGAGCTAACGGAACCATCAGATTTCCATTCCAAGGTCATCTTCACACTATTCCGAATACAGACCATTTTTAACTCTTAAGCACTCATTTAGGGACTAAGTGTCCCAAAACACTCCGAATCCTAACACCGAACGTCCCGACAAACCAAAATAGCAAAAATGAACTTAGGGGAAGCAGTTAATGGGGGATCGGGACGTGAATTCTATAAACGACCGACCAGGTCATTACATCCTCCTACACTTAAACATTCGTTCGTCCTCGAACGAGCATAGAGAACATACCTGAAGTAGCAAAAAGATGAGTGTAGTAGCAGCGCACATCCTGCTCGGTCTCCCAAGTCGCCTCCTCTACCGGCTAACCCCATCACTGGACCTTCACTCCAGCAATGTTCTTTGACCTCAACTTCCTGATCTGCCTGTCCAAAATGGCCATTGACTCCTCAACATAGGATAGATCCTTGTCCAACTGGACTGAAATGAAATCCAACACGTGCGACGGATCACCGTAATATCTCCGGAGCATCGAAACATGAAATACCAGATGAACTCCGGCTAGGCTAGGAGGTAAGGCAAGCTCATAAGCGACCTCCCCAACTCGCCTCAAGATCTCAAAAGGCCCAATAAACCTCGGACTCATCTTCACTTTCTTTCCAAACCTCATGACGCCTTTCATAGGCGAGACCCGAAGTAGAACCCACTCACCTACCATATATGCAATATCACGAACCTTCTTGTCTGCATAACTCTTCTGTCTGGACTGGGCTGCACGGAGTCTATCCTGAATTACCTTAACCTTCTCCATTACATCCGGAACCATCTCTGTGCCCAATAGCCTGGCCTCACCCGGCTCAAACCAACCCACTGAAGATCTACACCTCCTACCATATAAGGCCTCATATGGCGCCATCTGAATGCTGCACTGATAACTGTTGTTATAAGCAAACTCCGCTAGTGGCAGGAAATGATCCTATGAGCCTCCAAACTCAATCATGCATGCACGGAGCATATCCTCCAGAATATGAATAGTGCGCTCGGACTGTCCGTCCATCTGGGGGTGAAATGCCGTGCTCAACTCCACCCGAGTGCCTAACTCCTGCTGCACGGCTCTCCAGAACCACGATGTAAACTGGGTATCTCTGTATGAGATGATAGAAACTGGAATACCATACAAACGGGCGATCTCCCTGATATAAATCTCCACCAACTGCTCCGATGAATAAGTGGTACACACAGATATGAAATGAGCAGACTTGGTCAGCCGATCCACAATGACCCAAATAGAATCAAACTTCTTCACGGTCCGTGGGAGTCCAGATACGAAGTCCATGGTGATACACTCCCACTTCCACTCTGGGATCTCAATTTGCTGAAGCAACCCACCCGGACACTGGTGCTCATACTTCACCTGCTGGCAGTTGAGGCATCTAGACACATAGTCAACTATATCCTTCTTCATCCGCCTCCACCAGTAGTGCTGCCTCAAGTCCTGATACATCTTCGCGGCACCCGGATGGATGGAATACAGCGAGCTATGGGCCTCTGCTAGAATCAACTCTCAAAGATCATCGACATTGGGTACACAAATCTGGCCCTGCATCCCCAATACCCCATCATCCCTGATGGTCACATCCCTCGCATCACCATGCCGGACTCTATTCTGAAGAACAAGTAAGTGAGGGTCATCATACTGCCTCTCCCTGATACAATCAAATAGGGAAGACCGAGAAACCACATAGGCTAGAACCCGACTAGGCTCCGAAAGGTCCAATTTCACGAACTGGCTGGCTAAGGCCTGAACATCCATCGCCATAGGTCTCTCTAAGGCTAGTAAATATGCCAAACTTCCCAAACTCTCCGCCCGACGACTCAAGGCATCGGCTACTACATTGGCCTTGCCTCGGTGATAAATAATAGTAATATCATAATCCTTTAACAACTCTAACCATCTCCTCTGACGCATATTCAGGTCCTTCTGCTTAAGCAAGTGCTGCAAACTCCGATGGTCAATATAGATCTCACAAGGCACCCCGTACAAATAATGATGCCAGATCTTCAAGGCATGAACAATAGCAGCTAGCTCAAGATAATGGACAGGGTAGTTCTTTTCATGCACCTTCAACTGTCTGGACGCATAGGCAATCACCCTACTGTCCTGCATCAACACCGCTCCAAGTCCAACCCGTGAGGCATCACAATAAACTGTATAAGGCCCCGAACTAGTAGGCAGCATCAAGATTGGGGCTGAAGTCAAAGCTGTCTTGAGCTTTTGGAAGCTCGCCTCACACTCCTCTGTCCACAAAAATGGGGCACCCTTTTGAGTCAATCTAGTCATAGGGCCCGTAATCGATGAGAACCCCTCCACAAAGTGACGATAATAACCTGCCAAGCCAAGGAAACTGCAAATCTCTGTAGCTGAGGAGGGCCTGGGCCAACTCTACACGGCCTCCACTTTCCTCAGATCCACTCGAATGCCCTCACTCGATACCACATGACCTAGGAATTCCACAAAACTCAGCCAGAACTCACATTTTGAGAATTTTGCATATAATTTCTTCTCTCTCAGAGTTTGAAGCACTGTCCTCGGGTGCTGCTCATGATCTTCTCGACTCCGGGAATATACCAGAATATCATCAATAAAAACGATAACAAATGAGTCAAGATATGGCCTGAATACACTGTGCATCAAATGCATAAAAGCTACCGGGGCATTAGTCAGCCCAAAAGACATAACAAGGAACTCGTAATGACTATAACGAGTCCTGAAGGCAGTCTTCGGGATATCTGGCTCCCGAATCTTCAACTGATGATAACCTGAGCGCAAATCAATCATGGAAAACACTTGTGCGCCCTGAAGCTGGTCAAACATATCATCAATACGAGGTAAAGGATATCGGTTCTTCACTGTAACTTTGTTCAACTGGCGATAATCAATGCACATACGCATAGAACCATCCTTTTTCTTAACAAACAAGACAGGAGCACCCCATGGCGAAACACTGGGCCGAGTAAAACCCTTACCTAACAATTCCTGCAATTGATCCTTCAACTCCTTCAACTTAGGAGGAGTCATGCGATACGGAGGAATAGAAATGGGCTGAGTTCCCGGAAACAGATCAATGCCAAAATTGATATCTCTATCGGGCGGCATGCCCGGAAGATCAACTGAAAACACATCGGGGAAATCCCGTACCGCTAGAACTGAATCAACAGAAGGGGTGTCAACACTGACATCTCTCACATAAGCTAAATACGTGGCACACCCCTTCTCAACCATACGTTGAGCTTTAAGGAAAGAGATAACTCTGCTGGGAGTATGATCTAAAGTACCACTCCACTTAATACGTGGAACACCTGGCATAGCCAGTGTCACGGTCTTAGCGTGACAATCAAGAATAGCATGATGGGGTGACAACCAGTCCATGCCCAGAATATCAAATTAAACCATACCGAGTAATAATAGATCTGCCCTGGTCTCAAAACCACGAATAGTAACCAGATATGACCGATAAATGCGATCCACAATAAGAGAATCTCCCACAGGAGTAGAAACATAAACGGGGGCAGTCAAAGAATACCGAGGCACACCCAAATACGAAGCAAAATAAGAGGACACATATGAATAAGTAGAGCCTGGATCGAATAGAACCGATGCCTCTCTGTGACAAACCAGAATAATACCTGTGATGACAGAATCGGAGGCAGCCGCCTCAGTACGAGCAGGAATAAAATAATATCTGGCCGACCTCTCTCACGAGGGCGACCTCTATCTCCCCTGCCTTTGCTCCTGGCTGGCTAGGCAGGTGGGGCAGCAGCTGGAGCTGTGATCATAGCCTGAGAACTCTGAGGACCCCGCTGCGGCTGAGCAGTCTGTGAAGATACACCCCTACCAAGTCTGGGGCAGTCCCTAACCATATGACGTGTATCGCCACACTCGAAACAAGCTCTGGGAGGACATGGTGGTTGTGACTGACTGGGGCTAGGCCTGTCGGACTGACCTCTGGAAGTACCCCGCACAGGAGACGTGCTACAAACTGGAGGCACGTAATAAGGCTCCTGAGGTGAAGGTGGAGCTGGAGTACTGCCGGCTGCTGGCAAAGCTAATTGTACAGGGAGACCAGAATAACCCCTACCATAACGACCTGGTGATGGGGTATAGGCCCGGAGTAGTGACCCGACTCTCGAGACCTCTTGGCCTCCTTCTCCCCTCACTCCCTGGCGAGCATACCCTCAATCCTCCTAGCAATGCTCACTACCTGCTGGTAAGGAATATCCATCTCTAACTCTCGAGCCATGCTGGACCGGATGGGCAGAATAAGACCCTCGATAAACCTCCGAACTCTCTCCCGAACTGTGGCAACCAAAGCCCTTGCATGTCTAGCCAACCTGGTATAACGGATGGCATACTCCGAGACTGTCATAGCACCCTGGCACAAATGCTCAAACTCCGCGCGCCATGAATCCCTGAGGCTCTGGGGAACAAACTCAATCATAAACATGTCTGAGAATTGGGTCCAATTCAGTGAGGCAGACTTGACTGGACTGTCCAACTCATAAGTATGCCACCAATCATAGGCGGCTCCCCGAAGCTAAAAGGCAGTGAAAGAAACTCCACTAGACTCCACTATGCCCATAGTGCGAAGAATGCGATGACACTCATCCAAGAATCCCAAGGCGTCATCTGATGCTAGGCCACTGAACACTGAGGGATCATATTTCTTGAACCTCTATAGCCTATGCTGCTCATCCTCGAAGACAGCTGACCCATCCCCAGGCTGGGCTGGTGCTGCAGGTGGTACAAAAATAACCTCTGGGACCTGCTCCATCTGCACTCTCTGCTCAGGAGTGCGGGCTTCGGGAGTATGGGCCCCTCCCTCGGCCTGGGATGTGGCTGCAGCGAGGGGAAGCAACCGCGCCTGAGCCAAGGTAGTGTACATGCTCATGAACTGAGCCAAGGTCTCTTGGAGCGCTGGAGTAGTAGTAGCTGTGGTAGGTGTACCAGGTGCCTAGGATCCAACTGGATCTGCTGGTGGTACCTCAGCGGCAGCTCGCGCGGGTGCTATGGTTGCACCTCGTGCGCGTCCTCGACCTCTTCCCCGGCCCTGGCCTCTGATGGCGGCAGCAGGGGGCGCAAGTGCCTGTCCTCTCATATAGCACGTGTCCTCACCATCTGTGAGAGAATAGAAGACAGAAGTTTAGAATGGATGTCAAATATTGCACGACAAGGAATTCAAAAAAAATGAAGATTTTTCCTAAACAATTACATAGCCTCTCGTAGATAAATAAAGACGTCTCTGTACCGATCAGCGAGACTCTAATAAACCGGCCTGTGTTCCATGACTCCTATGAACCTAGAGCTCTGATGCCAACATGTCACGACCCTAGTTCATCGATCGTGAATATGTCGTGATGGCACCTAGTCCTCACGACCAGGTAAGCTAAGTATTGCAGAAAAGATATAATATTTACGAAAAAACCAATTAAAACTGAACATATGAAAAAAATAACAACTGAGTATAAGGTCGTCCGGCCTGTACAACTCTGAGAATATGCGGAAGTCTACAACCAAGTCCCAAAACCTGGAAACTCACGGGAAACACAGGCTAATAGAATTCCAATAAGTACTCTAACCTCCAGAATAACTACATCAAAAGTATGATAGGATAACAACTCTACAACTAGAATAAGGAAGAAGACTCTTCGGTCTGCGGACACTGCAGATATACCTCGAAGTCTCCGTATGTCTCCTCGCCTCAAGGATAGTGCGCCTGAGTAGAGGTACTTGTATGATCTGCACATGAAAAACATGCGCAGGAAGCACATGAGTACACCATAGCGGAACTCAGTAAGTGCCAAGCCGAACCTCGGTTGGGTAGTGATGAGGAAGGTCAGGGCCCTACTGAGGCAAAATAGCATAATAATAATAATCAACAGTATAATAATCTAACATGAATAATAAATACTGCGGTGAAATAAGATAGGTCAACAAAACAATAGCATCTACAAAGACAGAGTAAACACAGTACAATGTCTTGATACCAATGAGGGTCTCCCAGGATACCGTCAAATAGCCCTTTTCTCAACTGTCCAGTGGATCTCCCGGGATACCGTCCCGTAGTTCAACTCATGTGCCAATATGCAAGGGGGATCTATCAGGAATCTAACCCGCAATCCCAAAGTAAAAGTGCAGGGGGGATTCTATCGGGAATCTAATCCGTAGTCCCAAAGTAAAAGTGTAGGGGGATCTATCGGGAATCTAACCCGCAGTCCCAAAGTAAACAAACAAAGGGGAAGCTACCGGAATCCCACATCCGTAGTCCCAATGTAAATGCGCACTCACAGACAGAAACAAACCAAGGGGTAAGTATGAAAAATAGAGCAGCAGATAGCACTAGCCTAGCATGCTTCACGTAGTACGATTAAACAACTTAAGCAATTAGGCAATTAAGTCAGTTAGACATGCTTTCCTAGTATAGCACAAGTAATAAGCTTCAAGTAAGATAAGGCAAATAAGAAAGAAAGTTAAATATTAATAACTTAAGTTAAACCGGATTTTCATCAATCCGCTCAAGTACGCGCTCGTCACCCCGCGTACAAGGCACTCAAATATCAAGAACAAATCCTGAGGGTTAAGGTCCCCCACGCAAGGTTAGACAAGCCACGTACCTCGAACCGACTCAATATCAATAGAAACCATGCCTTTGCCACGAGTATCCGACTCCAAATGGCCCAAATCTATTCAATTCAATTACATATCATAAATAATACTACAAATAACTGATTCCACTATTACAATTAAAGCTAGGGCACGAAAATAGGTAAAATAACCAAAACACCCATCCAGCCAACGTCTTGGAATCGAATAATTTTCACATTTTCAGAACCCTTGTACTCTCACGAGTCTAACCATATAAAAATCTCCCAAATCGGAGGTCAAATGCCCCCTCAAGACCCAATAGTTTGGTCTATGAAGTTTTACCCCAAATTTACCAAGTTTTGATCCTAAAAGTCAAATTCCAATGATGTATTTAGCTATATAATGATGAAATATAATGAAAAGGGATCAAAGAAACGTTATCCAATGATTTTCTCTTCAAACCCCACTCGAAATCGCCTTCTCCCGTGCTCAAATTGAGTTTTTCTAACTTATGAGATTAAACCCTCGAAGTTGATATTTCTGTCCAGAATTTCCGCTTCTACGGACAAGGGACCGCTTCTGCAGTCCCTCTTAAGCGAACCACTAGCCGCTTCTACGGTTTCATTTAGAATTTCAGATTCCGCTTCTGCGGTTCCCATCTCGCAGAAGCGAATACGCTTCTGCAGAAGCACTACCAATTTTGTGGTTTCCTGGAGGACAACCCAAAGTTGCTTTTGTGATGCAGAAGCCGCTTCTGTAGTTCCCAAGTCGCAGAAGCGGAAAAACCAGAAGAAAAAGATACCAGCTGCAACAAACTTGGAAATTTACCCTGTTAACAATCCGAAATCATCCCGAGTCCCCCGGAACTTCAACCAAAAACACCAATACCACCTAATACCTCATTTGAAGTTGTACCAATCCTCAAAACACCTCAAACAACACCGAAAACCCGATTAAATCAAGGATTCAAGCCTAAGAACTTCAAATTCTTTCAATATACGCTTTTGATAAAAAACCTAACCAAACCTCGTCTGAATGACCTGAAATTTTGCACACACATCCCAAATGACATGATGGAGCCACAGAAACTTCTAGGATCCAAATCTGACCCTCGGATCAAAAACTCGCTATCGGACCGGAAACTTCAAAAATTCGAACTTCGGCATTTCAAGCCTAAATGAGCTACGAACCTCCAAAATACATTCCGAACAAGCTCCCAACCTGAAATCACCTAACGGAGCTAACAGAACCATCAGATTTCCATTCGGAGGTCCTCTTCACACTGTTCTGAATACTGACCATTTTTTAACTCTTAAGCTCTCATTTAGGGACTAAGTGTCCCAAAACACTCCGAATCCTAACACCGAACGTTCCGTCAAACTAAAATAGCAAAAATGAACTTAGGGGAAGCAGTTAATAGGGGATCGGAGCGTGAATTCCAAAAACAACCGGCCGGGTCGTTATAATATCCAGAGAAGCGAC
The DNA here is from genome assembly GCA_026770625.1 of Nicotiana glauca. Classification (NCBI taxonomy): domain Eukaryota; kingdom Viridiplantae; phylum Streptophyta; class Magnoliopsida; order Solanales; family Solanaceae; genus Nicotiana; species Nicotiana glauca. Next base: position 27,605 of record MU720180.1, on the reverse strand, counting down.
TTAACTGGGCAAAAAAAGGAGAAAATCGAGGGTTTAAATTCATTCTTCATTTTTAGACTTGAGGGCTCAGTTTTTTGCAATTCTTTGAAGGATTTTCAGAAGGAGTTATAACGATTTCTAATATTTTTTTGGTTATTTTCCATTAATCCATTGTTGATTTCATGTTTGAATTAGGGATTTGACTTGGAAAATTGGGGAAAATTTGGGAAAAGTTCTTCGGTCAAATTTTGGGATTTTGATCAAGATTTTTGGTATCTGATTTGAGTAAATTTGGTATGTTTAGACTTATGAGTGAATGGGTGTTCATATTTTGTGACTTTTACCCGATCCCGAGATGTGGGCCCGGGGAGGCTTTTTGAGCAGTTTTTCAATTTCTTGCCTTAGTTTTGATTTCATTAGCTAGACTAACTTCATGTAGTTATATTTATGTTATGTAACTGGTTTTGGCTTGATTTGGGCCATTCGGAGTCAGATACTCGTGGAAAGAGCATTGTTACAGATTGATTGAGCTTGGTTCAAGGTAAGTGGCTTGCCTAAACTTTTGTGGGGGAACTCCCCTTAAGATTTGGTATTGTTTGATATATGAGCATCGTGTACGTGAGGTGACGAGTGCGTACACGGGCTATTTATTGAAAAAACTCTATTTTCATTAAGTAAAGTATCTATTTTCCTTTAACTACACTAGCATATGTAATTATCCTATTTAGTTTAGGACAGTATGTCTACGTGTCTTAATTGCTTATCTGGACTCTATGCAGCATGCTTAGTGAATTTTCCTGCTTCTTCATTGACTTTTACTTAGTCTAAATTGTAGGCTTTCCGTGTTGTAGTTGTAATTCTATTGTTCGAGCTGCATATTTACTTTGGGAGTATGAAATGGTATTCTGGGAGATCCCCATGTACTGTATATTAACTTTGGGACTACAGAACAGTATTCCAAGAGATCCCTCATCACTGCATATTTACTTTGGGACTACGGAACAGTATTTTGGGAGATCCCCCTGCACATTTATGTTTGGGACTACGGGACGGTATCCTGGGAGATCCCATGTTGTTATCATTGTGTTCTGAGTTGTTGTCTTTCATTGATTCTATTCTTGTTATATTTCCATATTCATTGTTACTGTGAAATTTATTCGGTCTTATTTCATTATATTTATACTAGTAGGGCCCTGACCTGATCTCGTCACTACTCGATCGAGGTTAGGCTTGGCACTTACTGGGTACCGTGAGGTATACTCATGCCCTTCTTGCACATATTTATTGTGTGTAGATCCAAGTTTATCTTACCAGCCTCATCACTAGTTGCAATCGTTGCTGTTTATTAGAGGCTTCAAGGTACATCTGCCCACGCCGGCAGATCCTTGGAGTCCCCCTCTATCTCCTTATGTTCATTTTTCCTTCTTTCTGTAGAGATGATTTATATAATAGTTAAAACTTCTTAGTAGCTTGTGACTTGCGGTATTCCGGGTTTTGGGAATTGTTTGGTACATTTCAGAGGTGATAATTTTATATGCCGAGTGGCATTCAGTTTCTTATTGGATATTTGTCACTATTAGTAGTTAATGTTCATGCTTTTATTTCATTTCTGCAAATTGTTAGGCTTACCTAGTCGTAGAGACTAGGTGTCGTCACGACAACTCACGGAGGGACAAATTGGGTCGTGACAAAAGTGCAACAGATAGAGGGTATTGGTCTTCAATGGATCATATGTGTTTTCTGTGATACGGGTTGACAAAAAATGGTTAGTCAATAACAGGAAAGGTCTTCCAAGTTGAAATCAAAGTTATCATGGCAAGTGTAAAAGTAGTCGCCTTCAAGGTCAAGGCCACAAGCCAACAACTATGTTTTAAACTCACAAGTTTTCTTTGTTTGAAATAGGGATGAGGACTATGACCCAATCAAAGCTTGGGAGTTTGAAACTTTCGGGTGTCGTGCTAAATTTTATCGGCACAAAAGTTGTTTGAGAAGGGTTTTTACCTCCTAGGCATTTTTCCTAGTTGAAAAGAATGGTAATTCCTAGGAATTCCCCTAGTCGGAATAGTCTTTAGCATTCCTTTAGTTCAGGGGTCCCGCCTGGAAAATAGGGCCAATTTCTAGTTTTCTTAACTCATTAATATTTAGTTTTCCTTAAGTTCAGGGGTCCCGCCTAGAAAATAAGGTCAACTTTTAATTCTCTTAAGTTGTTAGCCATTAGTTTTCCTTAAGTTAAGGGATTCCTCCTGGAAAATAGGGTCAGTCTTCAATTTTGTTAAGTTGGTAATCATTAGTTTTCCTTGAGTTCAGGGGCCCCGCTTGGAGAATAGGGTTAGTTTTTACTTTAGTCAAGCTTAGTTTATAGTTTTCCTCAAGCTCAGTCTCACATCAAGGAGACGCATTTCCTAGCCGAGTCTTTCAAGTTATATTTTTTAGGAGTCGCACATCCTAAATTGAGATTTTACCCCTAGGAAATGCACTTCGTAGACTGGGTCTTTCAAGTTATATTTTTGTTTTAGGAGATGCACTACCTAGTTTGAGTCATTGAAGTTTCATCCTTAGGAGACGCACTTCCTAGTCTGGGTCTTTCAGGTTACAATTTTTAGGAGTCGCACTTCCTAAATTGAGATTCCACCCCTAGGAGATGCACTTACTAGTTTTGGTCATTTAAGTTCATCTAGGAGAGCACTTCCTAGCTTGAGTCATTCTTGTTACACTTTTTTTAGGAGACACACTTTCTAGTCAAAGTTTGTTAGTTTACTCACTTCCTAGCATAAGTTTGTCGGTTTTAATCACATTAGGTCTTTAATTTTACTCTCCTAATGGAATCCTTCATCAATAGAATAGGTGATTTAGAGTTCTGCTAACAACTCATAAATCTTCCTAGTGGAAACTGGGGTAGAAAAGTTTCTTTTGTTTTGTCTATTTTTCTGTAATAGCAGGCGCCCAACTGGAGAATGAAAGAAGTCATTTTAGAATTTATTTCCAAGTCAGTTTAAGTTTCAAGTCAGTGGCAGGCGCCCACCTGGAGAATGATGGAATTTATTTCAAGTTAAAGTCATTGTCAGGCGCCCACGTGGAGAATAAGGGAATTTATTCAAGTTCAAGTCATTAGCATGAGCCCACCTGGAGAATGAGGGAATTTATTTCAAATTCAAGTCATTAGCTGGTGCCCACCTGTATAATGAGGGAGTTTATTTCAAGTTCAAGTTATTGGCAGGCGCCCACCTAGAAAATGAGGGAATTTATTTCAAGTTCAAGTCATTGGCAGGCGTCTACCTGGATAATGAGGGAATTTATTTCGAGTTCAAGTCATTGGCATGCGCCCACCTAGAGAATGAGGGAATTTATTTCGAGTTAAAGTCATTGACAGGTGCCCACTTGGAGAATGAGGAAATTTATTTCAAGTACAAGTTATTGGTAGGCGCCCACCTGGAGAATGAGGGAATTCATTTCAAGCTTTTAAGTCAGTTGCAGGCGCCCACCTAGAGAGCGGGGGAATTCATTTCAAGCTCTTAAGTCAGTTGCAGGCGCCCACCTGGAGAGCGAGGGAATTCATTTCAAGTTTCAGGTCAATAGCATGCACCCACCTGGAGAAAAAGGGAATTCATTTCAAGTTTTAAGTCAGTAGCAGGCACCCACTTGGAGAACGACGGAATTCTTTTCAGAGTTATTTCAATTTTCAAGTCAGTGGCAGGCACCCACCTGGAGAATGAGGGAATTTATTTCAAGTTTCCAGTCAGCAGCAGGCGGGCTCAGGTGCTCGCCTGGAGAACAAGGGAAGTCATTTAAGAATTCAATTTAAGTTAGAAGTAGCTGAAGCTCGCCTCAAGAATGCGAGTCAATTGTCCGAGATGACCAAAAAAAGAAGTCTCAATCCAGAATTAAAAAAAATGAAAAAAAAGAAGTGAATCCAAAATGCAAAAGCAGATGAAAGATGTGAATTTCTCATGACATGGCTGAAGTCACGAGCACTGCATGTCCGGTCTTGATCCGAAGAAGCCGTGAAAGAACGAATCAGCACTTATATCTAGCAAGCATCAAGGTTCAAATCAAAAGTGTAATGACCCGTCCGGTCGTTTTGAGAGTTAGAGCCTCGATCCCCTATTAACTACTTCCCCCGTATCCTTTTTTCTATTGTGACTTGTCGGGAAGATTCATTTTGAGTTTCGGAGTGTTTTGGGACACTTAGTCCCTAAATGAGAGCTTAAGACTTAGATTTGGACCATATTTGAAACTGTATGAAGATGGTTCCGGAATGGAATTTCGTCGATTATGTTAGCTCCGTTGGGTGGTTTTGGGCTTAGGGACGTGTTCAGATTGTGTTTTATAGGTTCGTAGCTCATTTAGGCTTGAAATGGCAAAAGTTGAATTTTGAGAGTTTCGGGCCGGTAGTGGAATCCTTGGTATCGAGGTTGTAATCTGATTCCAAAAGTTAGAGTAGGTCCATAGTGTTGAACATGACTTATGTTCAAAATTTGAGGTCAATCGGACGGGGTTTGGTTAGTTTCGGCATAAGTTGTAAAATTTGGAAGTTTTAAGTTTGTTAAGTTTGGATTGGAGGGTGATTTGTGTTTTTAGTTTTATTTGATGTGATTTGAGGGCTCAACTAAGTTCGTATGGTGTTTTAGGGCTGGTTGGTCGAGGTCCCCCGGGGCATTAGGTGTCTTTCAGATGCTCAACGGGTCATATGGGGACTTAAGAGGACAATAGATTTTGCTGGCTTTTCTGTTGTAGACGTTTGTTCTTCGCGTTCGTGAAGAAGAGCTGAGCCAGGAAGAGAAATTATCCTTCGCCCGTTTATGAAGGAGATCTTGCATTCACGAAGGTTAGCCAGTGGAAGCATCGTGAACGCGTTCGCGAAGAGGAAAGGTGGAACAACTAGAGCCCAAGGATTTCTTCTACGCATTCGCGTAGAGGACAACACCTTTACGAATGGTTTGGCAGGAGAAGCTACACGTTCACGAGAGGGTAACCACATTTGCGAAAGAGGAAATTTGGAGCTGTGCTTTTTGTGCTTCATGAATGTGAGGCTATGACCGCGTTCGCGAAGAAGGGCGTGCCAGGGAAAAATTTAAAGTGCAAAAACAAGGGTTTGAGTTCATAACACAAAATTTGATTGAGAGGTCGGTAGAAGGCAAAATTTGGAGAGATTTTTGGAGGAAGTTATTGGGTAATGATTCCTAACTCCTTTATTATTATATCCCACTAATCTATGCTTGATTTCATCATTTAATTTTGGATTTGAGGTGGAAAATTGGAAAAATTTGAGAAAAGTTCTTAGGCCGAATTTTGGAATTTGATTGAGATTTTGGTATCGGATTTAAGTGAATTTGGTATGGTTAGACTCATGAGTGAATGGGTTTTCGTAATTTGTGACTTTTAGTCGATTTCGAGACATGGGCCCGGGGAGGCTTTTCGGGCATTTTTCTATTTTCTTGCCTTAACTTTGATTTCATTAGTTAAATTAGTTGCTTGTAGCTATATTTACATTATATAATTGATTTGGCTAGATTTGTACCATCCGGAGTCGGATATTCACAGAAAGAGCATTGTTTCAGATTGAATTGAGCTTGGTTCGAGGTAAGTGGCTTGCCTAACCATGTGTGGGGGAACTCCCCTAGGATTTGGTGTTGTTTGATATATGAGTGCCGTGTACGAGAGGTGATGAGTGCATACATGGGCTATTTGTTGAAAAACTTCATTTTAACTATGAAAAATATCGGTTTTCCTTTAATTGAGCTACACTAGCATGTGTGATTATCATGTTTAGTTTAGAACAACATGACTACGTGTCTTAATTGCTTAACTGAACTCTGTGTAGCATGCTTAGTGAATTTCTTGCTTCTTTGTTGACTTGGACTTAGTATAAATTGTAGGAATTCGTGTTGTTGTTGTAATTCTATTGTTTGCACTTCTTATTTACTTTGTGCTACAGAACGGTATTTTGGGAGATCCCCCAGCACTGTATATTTACTTTGGGACTATGGAACGGTATTCGGGGAGATTCCCCTGCACGTTTATGTTTGGGACTGCAGGACGGTATCCCAGGAGATCCCATGTTGCTATTACCGTGTTCTAAGCTATTGGCTTTCATTGAATTCTATTCCTGTTATATTTCCGTAATTATTTTACTATAATACTTCTTTCTATCTTATTTCATTATATTTATACCAGTAGGGCCCTGAACTGATCTCGTCACTACTTGACCGAGGTTACGCTTGGCACTTACTGGGAACTGTTGTGGTGTACTCATGCCCTTTTCTATACATGTTATTCTGTGTGCAGATCTAGGTACTAGATATCAGCCTTGACTCTAGTTATGTGGTTGCTGCCTCAGGAGACTTCAAGGTACATCTGCCTCTGTTCGCAGATCGTTGGAGTCCCCCTCTATCCCTTATGTTCATTTCTCTTTCTTACTGTAGAGATGATGTATAGAACAATTAAAACTTCTTAGTAGCTTGTGACTTGCGAGTTTCTAGGTTTTGGGAAAATGATTATTGTATATACCGAGTGGCACCGATTCTGCATATTAACAATATCTGTTAGCTGTTATCTTTGTGTTTTTATTTCATTTCCGCAATATTAGGCTTACCTAGTCATAGAGACTAGGTGCCGTCACGATAGTTCAAGGAGGGAGAAATTAGATCATGACAAGTTGGTATTAGAGCTCTACGTTCATAGGAGTCGTGTGTCACAAGCCGGTTTATTTGAGTCTCGCGGATCAGTATGGAGATGTCTGTACTTATCTTCGTGAGGCTATGAAACTGTTAGGAAAATTCCACTTCATTTGATTCCTTGTCATGCGAGATTATTGACTTCAAAATTCTAAACTTATGTCTTCTATTCTCTTACATATGGTGAGGACACGTGCTACCAAAGATGACCAGGCACTCGCGCCCCCTGGCAGAGCCGCTAGAGGCTGGGGCTGGGGCCGGGGCCGGGGTAAAGGTCAAGGATGCGCATGTTGTGCAGCCAGAGCACCCGGGCGAGCTGCTACATAGGAGCCACCAGTAGCTCCAGCCGGAGCACAGGCACTTGATACGCTTACTACTACTACTCCAGCTCTTGACAAGACCTTTGCACAGTTTATGATCATGTACATCACTCTATCTCAGGCAGGGTTGATTCCCCTCGCTACAGCCACATCTCTGGCCAGGGGAGGAGAATATACTCCTACCGCCTGCACCCCAGAGTAGCGGGTTCAGGTTGATCAGATCCTAGAGGTTATACTGGAACCACCTGTAACCCTAGTTCAGCCCAAGGGTAAGGTAGCAATCTCATAGGGGGAGCAGCGGAGACTCAAGAGGTAAAAGAAGTATGAACCTCCTACATTCAGTGGTCTAGCATCGGAGGATGCTCACGAATTTCTGAAGGAGTGCCACTGTATCCTCCGCACTATGGGCATAGCGGAGTTGAGTGGGGTTTTCTTTCACTGCTTTTCAGCTTCGAGGAGTTGCCTATCAGTGGTGGCGTACGTATGAGTTGGACAGTCCGGTTGAGGCAGCTTCCCTAATATGGACTCGGTGCTTAGACATGTTCTTGAGAGAGTATGTCCCTCAGAGCCTTAGGGATGCTTGGCAAGTGGAGTTTGAGTAGTTGCACCAGGGTGCTATGACTGTTTCAGAGTATGCAGTCTATTTCAGTGACTTGGCTAGACATGCACCGACCTTGATTTCTACAGTTCGAGAGAGGGTTCATCGGTTTATTAAGGGAGTCATTCCCAGTATCAGGACTAGCATGGACCGAGAGTTAGAGATAGATATCTTATACAGCGGGCGGTGAGTATTTCTAGGAGAGTGGAGGGAATACTTGCTTGGGATAGAGAGGAGATAGAGGCCAAGATGTCTCGAGAGTTGGGACAATATTCTGGTGCCCGTGCCCTAGCTGCAGTTTATCATGGTAGGGGCTATATGAGTCACCCCATTCATTCAGCTCTTCCAGCCGCCAGTGGTATTACAGTTCCTCCTAGACCTCAGCAGCCTTATTATGCACCACCAGTATCTAGTGTGCCTCCTGCACGGGGTGCTTACAGTGGTCAGTCTGGCAGACTTGGCCCGAGCTAGTCACAGCTGTTGCGTCCTTCCAGATCTTTTTGTTAGTGTGGCGACACCCGCCATATGGTGAGGGATTTCCCCAGACTTAGGAGGGGTGCACCTTCACATACTTCTCATCCACAACGTGCTCTACAAGGTTCCCAAGCTATGATTACAGCACTAGCTGCCACTCTACCTGCTCATCCAGCTAGAGGTGGAGGTTGGGGAGGTAGAGGCCGCCCTTGAGGGGGAGGCCAGGCCAGATACTATGCCCTTCCTACTTGTACAGATGCTATTGCTTCTGATTCTATCATTACAGGAATTGTTCCGGTCTGTCATATAGATGCATCAATTTTATTCGATCCAGGCTCCACGTATTCATATGTGTCCTTTTATTTTGTCCCGCATTTGGCCGTATCTCGGGATTCTTTGATTTCCCCTATTTATGTGTCTACTACTGTGGAGATTCTCTTGTTGTGGACCGCATTTGTCGGTCGTGTTTGATTGCTCTTAGTGGTTTTGAGACCAGAGCCAATTTATTTTTGATCAGCATGGTAGATTTTGATATTATCTTGGGCATGGACTGGTTGTTGCCCCATTATTCTATTCTTGATTATCACGCCAAGACCGCGATATTGGCTATGCTAAGTTTACCACAATTAGAGTGGAAGGGTACCTCAGATTACACACCCAGCAAAGTTATTTCATTTCTTAAGGCTCAATGAATGGTTGAGAAAGGGTGTGATGCGTATCTAGCCTTTGTGAGAGATGTCAGTATTGATACCCCTACAGTTGAGTTAGTCCCAGTAGTAAGGGATTTTCCTAATGTGTTTGCAGTTGATCTTCCGGGCATGCCACCCGACAGAGATATTGATTTTGGCATTGATTTGTTGCCAGGCCCTCAGCCTATCTCTATTTCTCCTTACCATATGGCTCCTCCTGAGTTGAAAGAGCAGTTACAAGAATTGCTTGATAAGGGCTTCATTCGGCCTAGTGTGTCACCTTGGGGTGCTCCTGTCTTGGTTGTGAAGAAAAAGGATGGTTCTATACGTATGTGCATTGATTGTCGCCAGTTGAACAAAGTTACAATGAAGAACTGATATCCTTTGCCTCGTATTAATGACCTATTTGATCAGTTACAGGGTGCCCAAGTGTGTTCCAAGATCGATTTGCATTTAAGCTATCATCAGTTGAAGATTCGGGAGCCAGATATGCCGAAGACTGCTTTCCGAACTCGGTATGGTCATTACGAGTTCCTTGTTATGTCATTTGGGCTGACTAACATACCAGTAGCATTTATGCATTTGATGCACAGTGTATTTTGGCATTATCTTGACTCATTCATCATTGTCTTTTATTAATGAAAATTTGGTATACTCCCGGAGTGGGGAAGATCATGAGCAGCACCTGAGGACAGTGCTTCAGACTCTGAGAGAAAAGAACTTGTATGCAATGTTCTCAAAATGTGAGTTATGGTTAGATTCCATGGCATTCTTGGGTCATGTGGTGTCAAGTGAAGGGATCAAGGAGGATACGAAGAAAGTGGAAGTAGTGCAGAGTTGGACCAGACCATCCTCAACTACAGAGATTTAGAGATTTCTTGGTTTGGCGGGTTATTATCGTCGATTTGATGAGGGATTATCGTCTATTGCAGAACCTATGACCAGGCTGATCTAGAAGGGTGCTCCGTTCAGGTGGACGGAAAAGTGTAAGGAGAGCTTTCAGAAGCTCAAGACAGCTTTGACTATAACTCTAGTATTGGTATTGCCTTCATGTTCGGGGTCTTACACTATTTATTATGATGTGTTGCGAGTTAGCCTCGGCGTAGTGCTAATGCAAGACCGTAGGGTGATTGCCTACGCATCCAGGTAGCTGAAGGTGCATGAAAAGAACTATCTTATCCATGACATTGAGCTAGCAGCTATTGTTCATGCCTTGAATATTTGGAGGCACTATTTATACGATGTCCCGTATGATATTTACACTGATCACTAGAGTTTGTAGCATCTGTTCAAGTAGAAGGATCTTAATTTGCATCATAGTAGGTGGTTAGAGCTGCTTAAGGATTATGATATCACCATTTTGTACAACTTGGGGAAGGCCAATGTGGTGGCCGATGCCTTGAGTCATCGGGTAGAGAGTTTGGAGAGTTTAGCTTATCTACTAGCAGCAGAGAGGCCCATGGCATTAGATGTTCAGGACTTAGCCATCCAGTTTGTGAGATTTGATATTTCTGAGCCTAGTCGATTATTGGCTTGTGTGGTCTCTCGATATTCTCTTATTATCGTATCAGGGAGCATCAGTATGATGACCCTCATCTGTTTGTCCTTAGGGACACGGTCCAGCACGGTGATGCCAAAGAGGTCATTATTGGGGATGTTGGTGCATTGAGGATGTAGGGTTGGCTATATGTGCCTAATGTAGATGGTTTGCATGAGTTGATTCTTCAGGAGGCTCATAGATTGCGGTACTATATCCATCTGGGTGCCGCAAAGATTTATAAGGACTTGAGGCAGCATTATTCGTGGCATAGAATGAAGAATTACATAGTGGAGTATGTTGCTTGGTGTCTAAATTACCAGCAGGTGAAGTATTAGCATCAGCAACCGGGTAGGTTGCTTCAGAAGTTAGAGATTCTGGAGTGGAAGAGGGAGCGGATCACTATGAATTTCGTTGTTGGAATCTCATGGACTCAGTAGAAGATTGATGCAATTTGGGTGATTGTGGATAAGCTGACTAAGTCAGCTCATTTCCTTCCTATGATGACTACCAATTTTGGGTGATTGTGGATAGGCTGACTAAGTCAGCTCATTTCCTTCCTGTGATGACTACCTATTCTTCCGAGTAGCTGGCTTAAGTTTATATTAGTAAGATTATCAGACTTCATGGCGTGCCGGTATCTATCATCTCTAATCGGGGTACACAGTTTACGTAATGATTCAGGAGAGCCGTATAGAAGGAGTTAGGGACTCAGGTGAAGTTGAGCACATCATTTTACCCTGAGACAGACGGGCAGTCCAAGCGCACTATTCAGATTCTTGAGGATATACTCTTTGCTTGTGTGATAGAGTTTGGAGGTTCTTGGGATCAGTTCTTGCCACTTGCGGAGTTTGCCTACAACAACAGCTATCTGTCCAACATTCAAATGGAGCCGTATGAGGCTCTGTATGTAGGTGGTGTCGGTCCCCAGAGGGTTGGTTCGAGCCAAGCGAGGCTAGATTATTGGGCATAGACTTGGTTTAGGATGCTTTGGAGAAGGTTAAGGTGATTCGGGATAGACTTCGTACAGCCTAGTCCACACATAAGAGTTATGCGGATTGGAAGGTTCGCAATGTGTCATTCATGGTCGGAGAGTGGGTCTTGCTCTGGGTTTCGCCTATGAAAGGCGTTATGAGGTTCGGAAAGAAGGGCAAGCTACGCCCAAGAATCATTGGTCCATTTGAGGTGTTGCGGCGTGTTGGGGAGGTTGTTTATGAGCTTGCCTTACCTCCCACCTTAGCAGGAGTTCATCCAGTATTTCGTGTTTTGATGCTCCGAAGATATCATGACAATACATCTCACGTGTTGGATTTTAGTTCAGTCCAGTTGGACAAGGATATATCCTATGTTGAGGAGCATATGGCAATTGTGGACAGGCAGGTTCGAAAGCTGAGGTCAAAGAACATTGCATCAGTGAAGGTTCAGTGGCGGGGTCAGCCCGTCGAAGAGGCGACTTGGGAAACCGAGCAGGATATGCGCAGCTGTTATCCTCATCTTTTCACCACTTCAGGTATGTCTCTATGCTCCTTCGAGGATGAACGATTGTTTTAAGAGGGGGAGGATGTAATGACCCGACTGGTCGTTCTGAGAGTTATAACCCCGATCCCGTATTAACTACTTCCCTTGTATTTTTCCTGCTATTGTGACTTGCCGTGAAGATTCATTTTGAGTTTTGGAGTGTTTTGGGACACATAGTCCCTAAATGGGAGCTTAAGTCTTAGAATTTGGATCGTAGTCGGAATTGTATGAAGATGGTTCTGGAATGGAATTCGGTCAATTCTGTTAGCTCCGTTGGATGATTTTGAGCTTAGGGGTGTATACGGATTGTGTTTTTGAGGCCCGTATCTCATTTAGGATTGAAATGGCAAAAGTTGAATTTTTGGAGTTTCGGGCCGGTAGTGGAATCTTTAGTATCGGGGTTGGAATCTGATTCCAAAAGTTAGAGTAGGTCCGTAGTGTTGAACATGACTTGTGTGCTAAATTTGAGGTCAATCGAACGTGGTTTGGTTGGTTTTGGCATCGGTTGTAGAATTTGAAAGTTTCAAGTTGGTTAAGTTTGGATTGGAGGGTGATTTGTGTTTTTAGCATTGTTTGATGTGATTTAAGGGCTCGACTATGTTCATATGGTGTTTTAGGATTGGTTGAGGTTCCAGGGGCATCGGGTGTGTTTCGGATGCTCAATGGGTCATTTTGGGATTAGGAGGACAACAGATTTTGCTGGCTTTTCTGTTGCAGACGTTTGTTCTTCGCATTCGCGAAGTGCAGCTCGCATTTGCGTAGTAGAGCTGAGTTAGGAAGAGAAATTATCCTTCAAGTTAGTGAAGAGGAGCTTGCGTTCGCGAAGGTTAGCCAGTGGAAGCATCGCGAACGCGTTTGTGAAGAGGAAAGGTGGAACAACTGGAGCCCAAGGATTTTTCTACGTGTACGCGTAAAGGATAACGCGTTCGCGAAGAGTTTGGCAGGAGAAGCTACGCTTTTGCGAGAGGGTACTCGCGTTCACGAAAGAGGAAATTTCGAGCAGTGATTTTTTTGCTTGGCGAATGCGAGGCTATGACCGCGTTCGTGAAGAAGGGCGTACCTGGGCAGAATTTAAAGTTAAAAAATGAGGGTTTGAGTTCATAACATAAAATTTGATTGAGAGCTCGGTAGAAGGCGAAATTTGGAGAGATTTTCGGAGGAAGTTATTGGGTAATGATTCCTAACTCCTTTATGATTATATCCCACTAATCTATGCTTGATTTCATCATTTAATTTCGGATTTGAGGTGGAAAATTGAGAAAAGTTCTTAGGCCGAATTTTAGGGATTTGATCGAGATTTTGGTATTGGATTTAAGTGAATTTGGTATGGTTTGACTCGTGAGTGAATGGGTGTTCATAATTTATGACTTTTACCCGATTTCGAGACGTGGGCCCGGGGAGGCTTTTTGGGCGTTTTTATATTTTCTTGCCTTAGCTTTGATTTCATTAGCTAAATTAGTTGCTTGTAGCTATATTTATGTTATGTAATTGATTTGGCCAGATTTGGGCCATCCGGAGCCGGATATTCATGGAAAGATCAATGTTTCGAATCGAATTGAGCTTGTTTCGAGCTAAGTGGCTTGCCTAACCTTGTGCGGGAGAACTCCCTTAGGATTTGGTACTGTTTGATGTATGTGTGCCGTGTACATGAGGTGATGAGGGTGTACACAGGCTATTTGTTGAAAAACTTCATTTTCATTAAGTAAAATATCGGCTTTTCTTTAATTGAGCTACACTAGCATATGTAATTATCATGTTTAGCTTAGAACATCATGACTATGTGTCTTAATTGCTTACCTGAACTTTATGGAGCATGCTTAGTGAATTTCCTGCTTCTTTGTTGACTTGGACTTAGTCTAAATCGTAGGATTTTGTGTTGTAGTTGTAATTCTATTGTTTGCACTGCTTATTTACCTTGGGACTATGGAATGGTATTCTGGGAGATCCCCCTTGTACTACTTATTTATTTTGGGACTACAGAACAGTATTTCGGGAGATCCCCTAGTACTGTATATTTACTTTAGGACTACGGAATGGTATTTCCGGGAGATCCCCTGTTACTATTACTGTGTTATGAGCTATTGGCTTTCAATGAATTCTATTCCTGTTAGATTTCCATAATTATTTTACTGTAATACTTCTTTCTGTCTTATTTCATTATATTTATACCAGTAGGGCCCTAACCTGATCTCGTCACTACTTGACCGAGGTTAGACTTGGCACTTACTGGGTACCGTTGTTGTGTACTCATGCCCCCTTCTCACATGTTTTTCCGTGTGCAGATCCATGTACTAGCTATCAGCCTCGAGTCTAGTTGTGTGGTTGTTACCTCAGGAGACTTCAAGGTACATCTGCCCACATCCGCAGATACTCAGAGTCCCCCTCTATCCCCTATGTTCATATCTCTTTCTTTCTGTAGAGATGATGTATAGAAGAGTTAAAACTTCTTAGTAGCTTGCGGTTTGCGACTTTCCGGGTTTGGGGAAAATAATTATTGTATATGCCAAGCGGCACCGGTTCTGCTTATTAACAATATCTGTTAGCTGTTATCTTTGTGTTTTCATTTCATTTCCGCAATGTTAGGCTTCCTAGTCGTAGAGACTAGGTACCGTCACTGCAGTTCACAGAGGGAGAAGCTGGGTCGTGACAAAAAGTCTGTATGAAGAACCATTCAAGACTCAAGATCAAGCTTTAGAAGTCTTATAGATAAGAATCATGTAACTCTGAGCTGATAGGCTTGTTTAGTTCTTTTAGATTTAGATTTTGATGTAATAATAGGACCACGGACCAGAACCTCGACGGAATGGTACCTCACTCGACTCTCTCATCCTCTCCACACACTCCATCACTTCATTCACTTCTAAGCTACACATGGCCTGATCCCTTTATAGCCAAGGATGTGTAGGCAGCTTAGATACCAGGGCTCAGTCATAATCTTTTGTCCATCTTTGTTTCGTTTTGAATAAGCGTCGGGGCATAAGTCAATTACGTTACTTATTGTTCTTTGCTCCGAAAACTCTTCGTGTTTCCAAGCAAAGAGGCGCAGCTGTAAGCACGTAATTTTTGACCCACGCAACATTTAAAAGTAGTATTTTAAAAATATTTACTTATTTTTATTTTAATAGCATTTCAGTCAACTTCTAGTTTTAATTTTAAAACATAAGTTTAAAACACAAAAATAGTTTTATAATATTTCTTTTCTTATATATATACACACACACACACACACACATACACACACACACATTTTCTTTAGCTTATTAATATTTTATAATATTTATAACATTTAAAAATATCAAAAATATTTTCATTTTTATATATATAGTTCATAATAGTTTATTCTTATTAACTATGATTAACTAGTATATTTTGGTAGTATTTTATTTTTATTTTTGTTCAATAAGAAAGAATTGAATTTGGGCCAATTGGGAGCTCATTTTTAGATTTTAGTAGCCCAACAAGACAAATGCACATTCTTCCCAACCCATTAGCCCACTCTCCACTTAAATGCAAGATTTAATCTTAGTCATCTATTCCCCTCCAATCTAATAGATCATGTCAATTCTCACACCCATATTTAAATCCAATTATAACCAAACCCTAACCTACCTTTTAATCTCCAAAATTCCTACACCTCTAAGCTTGAGC